>CAUPSG010000928.1:0-112500 GCA_963513935.1 Aphrophora alni | reverse complement strand
CGGCTCCATTGATTTTGCTAACAATTTTGTGAAATAAACAGCTTAATTTTAATGAAATACGAATAATATTTAGGATATGTTTATTGTTTATTTAAATATTTAGTTTTTAATTCTACAAATTCACCTTTGTTTTGGCAATTTGATTTAGTTTTCTGATATGTGAGCGGGACATTTTGTGCTATATTTTTGCACAGTTTATTTGAAATTCATAAGCAGATGAAACAACATCTATTGTGTGTACACACTACACTAATATCCATTGCATAACGAGTATATTAATTTTAGGTTGGATTGTCACGGAAGTGCATTGAAAACACATTTTATTTTCTGTAATCCATTCCCTATAAATACTATGACAATATTGTGTATTATTTAATTGTGTGATTTGCAGCCGATGAAACTGTCATGGTTTAAGCTGCACAGGATGGTAGTAGAGCAGATGCAATTTGTTTCTTTATAACATATTTTTTGAACGACATGTTTGAGGGCTGAATCATTGAATCATTTACCCTCCGATATATATATATATATATATATATATATATATATATATATATATCATAGTTGTTGATTTTAGGAAGGCCAACACAGATTACATTTGAAATTTGTAATATGAAATACAATTTGCTTGACAAGAAATGTCTATACACTGTCAAAGAACACTTTATACACTATAACTATATGATCATTATTACTTCTATAGTTTAATAAAACATTTCCTTAATTTATGTATATAAAAACTACACGGCATTTAGAGAGGTATAAATCAACTCCCATTATCATGTAATATACCTAAAAGAAGTAAAAATGAAACGAGTGACCTAAATAAGGAACCCAGACCTACAGTTAACCCTCAGCAGTAAAATTAAATAAGACCCAATATGAACATGATCAGAAACATCCATAAGCCTCAGAACTACGCTGCAAGAAGAACGGCAATGAACTAATAGGGTTTGCGTGTCGACGGACTGTTAACTTAACAGTTTAACGAGGTAAACAACTTTTTATTCGTTCTATCAAAAATTTAGTACGCGGTATCCTCATCAGACAAGTGATTTAGATTAATTATTTTATACTCAAGTGATATTAAACTTCTAAATAGTAAACAACATGAACAATGAATCTTTTCTTTAAAACCAAAATCTGTAATGATGTTGTGCTATTTTTACTGCAATCATCAGAAAAAACAGAGAGCTTTTGATCACCCAGTATTTATTTAACACTTTTTTTTGTTTTATCTGACAAATTATAAATATATAATAATGATACGGATAATTGTATCCCTACAATCAATTAACTATAAACATATTATATACTAAATTACGTACTATTCCTATATTGAAATAAAATCATTTGAAAACTCGAGAAACAAAAATCTACTCTTCTGACAACTAAATTGTATTGTACACATGTCTTGTCAGTTATCAGAGATGAAAAGTATTAATATTTTATGTTGTGACATTTCTCCGACTCAATTTGTGTCAAAACATTCTGTGCAATATCCTTAGAACAAATACAATTATCATATTATTTGCAAAACCCCGGCGGTAGCGCGACCCACTTTCTGTCTCTTTTAAAATTCATGTAAGAATATGTAAACAGGGAATGAATGAATTCGAAAGTAGAAAATAATTTGTTTTAATAAACAACTAGCTTTTAACAGGATGGTGGGAGAGAGTAGTAAAATTAACAATCATTAGTACGTTTTGTTATTAGTTGAAAACATGTCTACCATTATGGTACGTACCCAGTCTATGAAATACAATGAAATATAGATACTCGAAATATAATGTTCAAGAGTTAGTTTCTTTTACCTAGCATGAAATGTTAAATTATATTGGTAAAACTTTACTGAAAACGTAGATATTTTTATACCCAATCTATGTTCTAACGATGGACACTGTAGCCTTGGTAGTTTTATAGGGGTAGCGGTGGTAGCAAGGAGTTTTATTCAGTCAGTTAAGTTAGTTTAAAACAGTTGTTACAAAGTTTTTTGAACGTTGTAATTGTGCATATTAGTACGTTCTTGATGTCGGCCAGGCCTAATGAGCACCGTACGTGTGTTTATATATTAAGATGTTTCCTCCATTCTTGCTAGCATCTCTGTCAGCCATGATGAGCCTGGAAGCTGTAGCTCTGGAAAGGAAGCTCTACTCGCAACGCTCGTTTCGCTGACTCGGCTCTGGTACTTTCTTTGAGAGATCAGGTTTAAAATAACATTTTTTGAAAATTCGATTAACATATTTTTTACTCGATATGGGGCGTTGTTAGACTACAATATAATCGGAAAATGTTGTTCCAATTTAGAGTCTTATAAGTTGTTAGCTGTTTAAAATGCTAGATATTTTGACATTTTCATTTTGATTTTTATAAATTTAAATAGGGTTCTACACGCCCACATCATAGATTCCATAACAAATTTTAAGTTTAAATTTACGTATCGAGAAAAACGACAACCTACCGATGGCGTCGAAAATCACCTTTTGATTTTCCGGAGACCATGGAACCTTAAGATCAATCAAAAAACGAAATTAGAATTTTTTGCAACCATCAAACTTACCCATTACTCAGTATGAAATGATCGGAACATTTCGAAATGTTGCTGTTGGCAACTGTTTTAAAAAACAAAATTCCTTCTCATCTACAATCTAATTGAGCTTGCTGTATTTTTAACAAATATGGTTTTTCATATAATAGTATCAAAGTTGAACTCTACAAACTTGAACAGTTAATTTCACTTACCTGTATGGCGAACTGTTAAATCTAAAAGAATACTTATCGAGGTTGTTTTTCGACATTTCCTATTCTATAAACTCTAAATTAACAGTGCAAAAACAATTATTTTTCCACACATTCATTAACAAAAAAGTACTTCAGGTCAATCAGTGAGTTTGATTAATTGCTGGTTTTAAATTTCAAATTTTGTGATATCTTTTTACTTTACTCAATTAATGTTACTTTATTTGTATGTTAGTGACTATTTACTTATTGACAGTCAATAATTTTGTTGTGGTATTTTAATTAATTAATTATTAGAATTATTTTCATTATATTGTTTTGTATGTTTTTAATTTGTATAGACTAATTTTATAACATATTTTATTGATTAATTTATGTATTGTTTGTATAATATTTAGAAATGACTATATTATTTTATTTTGTTCAGAGACAAAAATAAATTAATTGAAATTAGTTAATTGGTTAATTCGCTTGGTTGGTAATACTGCTCAAAAGTAATATTGATAATAGTAATAAACGTCCTCTTTTATTAAGCTAGGGGACCTGAAAATGGATAATTCCGAACAAAATTTTAACATATTTTTCCTTTGAGACAATTAAAAAGTACATAATAGTAACATTTTTCACTACAACTAGAGATGAAATTAATATATTTACCTTGTTTAATGATGAAAATTTCGTTTTAAATATTATATAAAATAATAACACGAACTGTAGCTGAAAGTAATATTTGTTCACTTAAATTTTGGAGGAAAAATCAACCAAACTCCATGTTTGCTTTCTCCTCGAAATTACCTGTAATCTACACAGCCATTATGATAACATCAATATACGTGACAGTGTTTCCACTATCTCACAAATACAAGGTTTAGCTTAAAATTGATGAAATTTATTTTTCACTTACCCAGTACACGAACTATAGTGTAAGTTTGATAATGGTTAAAAACTGATAATGGTTTTGAACAGACCTGAACGTTTTCAGCATGCTGACAATTTTTGGCCATCTGTAACCCTAGTGGCTAGAAATATTAAGACAGGAACATGAAATTTGGTATAGGCCTAGGGTGACTTTGGTGTGTTTATATACAACTCTAATTGAAAACGTCAAAATAATGCAATTTTGATTAGGTTTGTTCACATTCATTTTATATAAACTTAAACACACTATATTCAATAAAAATTTACAGCTTCAATTCCGCTCGCAATATTATCAAACCCAGATTTCTACGACGATGCATTAATTATCGTCTAAAATGTAATACTGAATTACCAAGAAATTTGCATACTTATGACAGCTGTGTCAACACAAGACCCAAAAAACCAAATATTTGGCATTGGATTTTTATAGAATTTTCTTTTATTATATAGTATGATGAGACTGGGTAGGTACGATGATGGTTAGAATCCATTATCTTCTTTACCTGTTATAAAGTTATTTAGATTATATTGACTACTAAACAACTTTTAAAATCTCTATTATATAAAATAAAATTCAAGTTTCGTTTATTTATATAACCCATCAAACTATTTTCTTAATTAGTTTTACTCAAATATTTTATTCGGTATTAAGCAAACCTGTTAATGTTCTGAAGAAACATTTTGTTTAAAGCTTCATTGAAATCTGAAAAATATGTCTATAGTTAAATATAATATTTAAAATAGACAAATTTGTTAAGTAATAAACCAATAAATTGACAAATCTACTACACACCCATCTCATTTTCTGTGTAATATAATAGCTCAAATATGTCCATATTTTCCCCATGGAGCTGTAGTTATTTATAATTCTTTAAACTATAAACGTTTAATTTAAAAAGGTAAATTGTTTATTGAGTCATTTTAAAATGGTGACTAAATTATTTTCTTATAACTATAAAACGATCCTTAGAATCACTTTAGCCAATAAACTTGCACCAAAATTATTTTACATCGTATTAATATTAAATTGTCCATTGGCTTGACTTTTGTCATTATTTGTATACAAATAATAGATTAGAGAACTTCAATCTATCAGGAATCACATCGCGGTTCTGATGACGTCTGGTTTCGTAATCAAATAGATTTAAATTATTTAAACAATTCAGACCTAGATTACTAGTCCATTATTTAGGTCAAAAATTTATGTTTCGAAATACTTTTGTCTTTTGTTCATGTTTTAGATTTTATCAATTGATACCGATAGTTTATAGGCCTACACACTTTACAAAACGTCTACAATGCTTCTACATATAATATTAAAGAATAAAATTGATCAATAATATTAAGAATCATTCAGTATTAACTAAATGTAAATGTGTCATCTTTCACAGAACAAACACATTTTGTAATCTCAAAAATTTCGACCTTCTTACTTTGACAATCTTTAGCCCTAGGAAACAGAAAAACTTATTTTCTACCTGTATGTCGTCGTTGCCGTCTGTCGTCTGACGTCATTGTCGACTATCGTCTGTCGTCGTTGTCGTCTGTCGTCATCGTTGTCGTCTGTCGTCGTTGTCGTCTGTCGTCGTTGTCGTCTGTCGTCATCGTTGTCGTCTGTCGTCGTTGTCGTCTGTCGTCGTTGCCGCCTGTCGTCTGACGTCATTGTCTACTATCGTCTGTCATCGTTGTCGTCTGTCGTCGTTGTCGTCTGTCGTCGTTGCCGCCTGTCCTCTGCTTTCATTGCCTACTATCGTCTGTCGTCGTTGTCGTCTGTAGTCATCGTTGTCGTCTGTAGTCGTTGTCGTCTGTCGTCGTTGCCGCCTGTCCTCTGACGTCATTGCCTACTATCGTCTGTCGTCGTTGTCGTCTGTCGTCATCGTTGTCGTCTGTCGTCGTTGTCGTCTGTCGTCGTTGCCGCCTGTCCTCTGACGTCATTGCCTACTATCGTCTGTCGTCGTTGTCGTCTGTAGTCATCGTTGTCGTCTGTAGTCGTTGTCGTCTGTCGTCGTTGCCGCCTGTCGTCTGTCATCGTTGTCGTCTGTCGTCATTGTCGTCATCGTTGTCTGTCGTCATCGTTGTCGTCTGTCGTCGTTGTCTACTATCGTCTGTCGTCATTTCGTCTGTACGCCCCGATAGCAGGGGAAAAATTTGTGTGCAATGTCACAATGTAGATTTAACCAATTTTTCTTCATATTCATATGTTATTCAACTTCCAATACACTAAATAGATAAAAACTTTAATATATAATTTCTTTATGTGATTGTACTAATCCCACCTTCTAATTTCGAACCCTGCTTTCCAAAAAGATGTGTTATTCGTATAATTACGATATGCGGCAGGACAGAGTTACCGACACGAGCGAAGAGAAGGGATACTCTTAAATTATTATACATCTACGAGATTCGCTATACGAGGTTCCGAAAACTTGTATAACTATTATATACAAAACTTACCTTGTTTTCTATTTCTAGGTTTATCACTTTGTACAGAGATTTGACATATACCAACGAAACATCTGTATTATTTGGAAAGGAAATGTTCCTACATAAATATTAATATAAACGATCTCACCATTAAATAAATGTGCATGTGTTATATTTCTTTTTAAGATACATGGTTAAATTTACAAAGTAGTATTCATGATGAAAGATCATTATGCAACTCTTTTGAGTTTTGAATTGTTTGGTAACTATTATTAATGTGATTTAATTGAAAATTATCATTTTAGTATATAAATACACGACGTTTAAATCAACCATCATTAACAAGTGATAATCTATTCGATTCGTTAAACTGTTATTTCGAATCTTATTATTGCCATAGCGACGAGTTTTCTCATTGTTGACTAATTTCAAACCAGGAATCTAAGTAGGTGGTGAATTTTTAGAGTTAGTTAATTAATTGTTTTTTTTTCATCGTGATTACGTTTTCCATATAGGCATCGCATTGATTTAGTAGTGTATTATTAATCTGAACGCTGTGCTGTGTGCAAACTTTCTTATTAACTGAAAACGTAGATCTTTTTATACCCAATCTATGCTCTAAAGATGGACACTATAGCCTTGGTAGTTTTTGCAAAATAACAACTAAACCGTAGAAGCCCTTTTTTTAAAGTACCATTTATCTCAGCGGTTGGTCGTATCATCATTCAGAAAGCAGCGTTTGAAAGTAGAAGAGTTGCCCTAAACACCCCTTATCTCATTTTTTTCAATTTTGAGTTTATAGACCCCAAAAACTAATCAAAACCACATAAAATATCCTAACCTAACAGCATCATCATTACTAAATTATTTAATAATCCTTGTGAACTAATATGTGGTTTATAGTTTTACATAAAATGACCTAAGTTTTCAAATTAATATAATCATAGAGTTTTAAATTCTTCTTGCAAATATAAAACTTATGTGTCAGTGACGAAAAAAAAATACTCAAATTCTAAAATGGGGAACAATAATTTTAAACCGATATGATGAAAATAAGGACGTGGAGCCAATATTTAGCCCCCCCCCCGTGTAGTCGAAAAATAACAATAATCAACTTACCGCTATGATTTTTCTTGTTAATTCGTCGTCAATTAACCCTTCGTTAACAGGTTTGTGTACTTAGTTTGACTTTGTCTCCACCGGAGCGCCAGCAGCTATAGCAAAGGACATTGTTTACCTAACTAACGCAATTAGATGCAGACAGGCACATTGTACTGACAAAGACAAGGTTTCTACCGATCTGGGATTCAATTTAGACACGGTTTGTTTATTATTCACATTGAAAGAGATTGTGGCATTTCACCATAGATTTCTATAACAAACGTAGTAGAATAATGTTGGAACTAAGTGAAGCTTGTTAAATACACTTTGCACAAATATTGTACAACTTTATCATAAATCAAACTGAAACGTACTTAAATTATAAACAGGACGATACCATAAGAACGAAAATAAAAATTATGATTTCCTCAAAATCGGTAGTATTGATTTTGAGAAAAAAAATGTAGGCACTAAGGGTCAAAGAAAATGTAGTATTTAGCCATCTCCTCACATAAACCTATTCAATATTTATTGGATAAAAAGGAGAAATTTTATATGAATGATAAATTGTAGAAAAGACAATCTGTTTACTCAAATGTTAAAGAAAAATAACTACTCTGAAGAAGTCCTGGTTAAATTAGTCTTGTAGTCAAAAGTTCAATCTAGAATAATGATTTTGATTCTTACTAAGGGTTATGTTACACTATATATGTAATTAAATCCAAGAAGTATTAGTAAAAAAATACCTTAGATCGTACAATTCAAAAACGGTTGCTTATATTTGCGTAGTTTCATAAACTTATGTTTTACAGCAAATTTCTAACCGATATGTCACAACTTGTCGAACATTACACCTACTCAACAATATTAAATTAAGTGTTCTACCAAATTGTTTCATGAGTAAACTAAAAGTTACAGGTTGAATTGATTAAGGCTACATTACTATAAATTTAATAGTTTATTTTTCCATTTTGTTCAAGTATTAGTTATGAAGTCTTCCGACTACGAAATTTGTGTTCCGAATGTTGTCCATCGTCATAGATTTTGATAAAAATGTAACCCCTTAGTTGTTTAACAAAATATACTTTTATTAGTTATTCTCTATCCAAACATATTGATAAGTCATCGGTCGAAAACAAAACATCGGCAATGTTACTATTACACAGTCGTGATTTTTCAAAATAGACTATAAATATTTCCCTACAAGTTTGGTGAATTTTGTAGAAAATGTGGTTTGCAAAATTGCAATTCAAAGAAAATTATAATAAGAAATAATTTTCTAAAAAGTTAAAAATTTTATCAATGTCTTTTACACTTATTTTCAATTTTATAATGCTTATAATTAACACGGATTTATGACACAATGAAGCAAGTTTAACTGTTATATAAATACATATTATTTATAATAATATACAAAATTTAAGAAGCCCAACTGAAAAATTGTTCAACAATTACTTTTGTTTATTACAATTACAGAGATTTTGAAGTATTTCTTCATATTCTTTTGAGGTAAGAATAAAAGGAATTAAAAACTGGGTACAAACAATACTAAAGCTGTCGGATTGCTCACGTTACAAAGTAATACTTTATTCTAGTTTTATAACAATTTGGCACACATTTATAGTGAATATGGGTTAGGTAAGTTCGAGTAACCCAGCTGCATTAAAACCATTAATACGTGTGTTGCAATTCCAAGATATCCTATATGTCTCTACAATTATAATACGGATATGTCAAGTCAAAGGTGCCACTAGCTGAATCTACACTAACCTAACCTAACCTAACCTAACCTAACCTAACCTAACCTAACCTAACCTAACCTAACCTAACCTAACCTAACCTAACCTAACCTAACCTAACCTAACCTAACCTAACCTAACCTAACCTAACCTAACCTAACCTTACCTTACCTAACCTAACCTAACCTAACCTAACCTAACCTAACTTAACCTAAGGCTGATAGAGTAATCGAGAATTACGGGTCTCTATTTTACTTTCATTTCTTCAAGGCGATGTTGACTCGGAAGTTTTCATCTTTAAACACAAAGAGAGAAACATGTATTGTTGTGAAGCATCGGCTTTCTGCTTTGACTTTCTTCACAATATTTTCTCGTATATACGACTTTAATTAACCCCTCGTTATCACATTTGCGTACTTAGTTTGACTTTGTGGCCACCAGAGCGCCAGCAGCTATAGCAAAGGACATTGTTTACCTAACTAACGCAATTAGATGCAGACAGGCACATTGTACTGACAAAGACAAGGTTTCTATTGATCTGGGATTCAATTTAGATACGGTTTGTTTATTTTGCAAATTGAAGGAGATTGTGGTATTTCATCACAGAGTAAACATTCGTTGTTTTCTTTAATACACTTAGTATTCTACTTATGGAACGATTAATATTATATATACGTTGTACACAAATTTATATGAAAAATTTCCTTTGTCTAGAGACACTAATAAATGGTGGAAAAACAATGCACAAACTTTCTCTCTCTTTTATCATCAAAAACAAATAAAATTTATCTAAAAAATTTACCCTAACCTAACCTAAACGAAAATGTCAATTTTCCGTCAAAACCGTCTTTGATCAGTGTATATTTATTAGAACATAAATTTGCTTCAGTTGAGGCATAAACGCTTCCCTCTCTGAAATAACATTTGATTACAATCGAGCTTAAAAAACAGCTGTCCAAGTTAATTTTGTTTTCAACCAATTAATACTGAACTATAATATTTTTAACTTGATTATATAAGTACAGACCAGTTTGGACCATTAATCTTTAAATTTACTCTAATATTATTATAGCTCCTATTCCGATTGTAATACTTTTTCTATAACCCACGAATAGGAATTTTAACAGATATGACTGGAAACACGTTTGTTTGGGTGTGTACAAGTTAAATTTTAGTACATTTAATAGCCGATTTTGATAAAAAAATCAGCTATTGAGTTTTTCTTTTTTGGCTGGTATCCTCAATTTTTAGAAAAATTTGACTATTCTAACCTAACCTAACCTAACCTAACCTAACCTAACCTAAACCAACCTAAACCAACCTAACCTAACCTAACCTAACTTAACCTAACCTAACCTAACCTAACCTAACCTAACCTAACCTCATATATAGCCGAAATTTGCGCACATACGGAATTTGTTTAAAAGTGGTCCACTCGTAGGGGCAGTAGAATATTAGTAGTAAAATAGACCACAAGGAGACATCATTCATAACTGATATTTCCCCGAATAACTTTACACCGATTTCCAATCGTCACGTAAATCTTCCGGTAGTTTGTACAACGAACGAAGACAACTGTTACCTGTCAAAAGCGTCTCTAACAAACCGCCTAATGAGTTACTAACTACAAACTCTTTTGATACAAACTGTCATAAGTCTTCATAATTTTTAGTAACACACCTATTGAATGTGATTATTCATAAAATTATAATAAATAAAAACTAAAAATTAGCCGTTGTTAATAAAAAAATTGGGAAGAAATAATTTGGATAAAAGAAAAGAAGAATAGTAAAGAATGATTGTTGAAATGTATTTGGCAAATAATTGATAAAAGCATATTGAATAATTACATAAACATAAAATTTTATCTAACATGTCCCAATTAAAAATATTACAAAATAACATAATATATTATAAATTACACTAATTCTACAGTTTAACTAATTAGGCTGACGACAGCGGTGTAATCATCTCCATAGAAGACAAGTAAAGGAAAGCGAGTGCTTGAAATGGTTGTTGTTCAGTATAATTTTTCATAAAATTATGATTAAAGTAAAAACAAATACTACAAAATATTTGTGATTTACTAGCATAATAAAAAAAACTACAATTACTTGCATGATAAAAAAATAGATTTTGGAATAAGATGAATGACCCCAGCAGCCAAGGTACCAGGTATACAAACCCTGTGTTTGTGTGAGTAAAAGCTTCCTGTGTGTTGGTAAGGCGAATCTTCCCCAGCAATGATCATTAGTTTTACATACTATTAAACTTATAAAAATTATGTAAAAACGATGTAAGCAAGATATTCTCAATATATTACTTACACAATCAGAATACGTATTTCTCCACATAGAATGAGACAAATACAAGAACTTTATATCGCTAAAACTCAGTCCTAAGTTGTTTATATTTATGTCAATTCGATTTGAATGTTTAGAAGAGACGTGTTTAATAGATCGTCTAGAATAATAACCTACTGAGCCTCAAAAGTGTTTAAATTTAAATTAATATCCTCATTTTTACAATGCGAAAATGATAGATTTTTTAGATGTTAACCCTCATAGAGCACCACATGTTATTTTGATTTCTTTAAGATAATTGACGAACTAGTATTTTTGGAAAGTTAGGGGTTGGCAATCAATACTGTTTTCTTATTTTTTTCCTAAATAACAGAAAACAATTATTGAAAACAGAAAGAAAAAAAATCCCTAATGATATTGAAATGTAACAAATATTTTTAAAAAATGCAAAAACATATTTTTTATTTATAAACGTAGTAATAAGGTATACATTATGTAAATATTTAGTACTATTAAAATATTGTAAATAAAAACTTTTATGGTATTGGGATATAATAAATTACACGTTGTTTTATCTCATTTTTCTTGTACTTATGTGTAGAAAAAAAAATAGCAAATAAAATTAATTAAAATTTTATAAAGTGAAGCTCAGTAGATGACTCATACGGATGGCTTGGGATTAGGTCACAGGACGCCCTAATCCTCTGCGCTTGTGTGAGTTGAGCCACCCTTCCGTCTACCGCATTCCCAGGTTAATAATAGTATAAGCGTTTTCACATCCATTTTATATACTTTCTGTTTTATATACTTTTATATCAGCCCTACTTAAAATCTTGTTTTCTACAATTATGAGTCTCTATAGCTCCTAAACAGTTGGATGTATTCATAAAAATATAAAAGTCTTAACATAATTTGTAATGTCTAAAATCATAATAATAAATAATTATTACTATAAGAAATTTCTAAGTTGGCCGCCATATTGGAAGAAAAATAAAAAGTTTAAAGGAACTGTCATTTGACTATTCTTAATATACCAAATACATTTCAAGAAAACAGCTGGCACATGTATATGAAATCATTCTGTATATGTTTATCTATTCTAAATACAAAGGAATAGGAAAATCAACTCCCGTTCTACCATGTGAACGTGTCAGGTAAACAGTAAACTGTCTGTTGTTACGAAATAGTTTCTTGTAAATTATACATTTGAGATAAAACAAATAAATGTATATATTATTATAATTAGTTGAGACAAAGAGTAAGGAAAACAATTTAATTGTGCTCTTCAAAATGAAATATTACTCAGAGAGGTAGAATCTCCACTTCAGTCTTTAAGATAGGGAACATAATTTATTCTTTTAATTTTACACAAGAGAGAAGTACTTAAACTAAGTATATCATTTGTAAAAAAAAACACTCTGGTTAATGTTTAACCCTATCCAACAACAACTTGTATAAATTGAAGAGATTTCATCTAAAGGCAAAAATCGTGTTCCATTATTGCTACTTTAAGATTTTGGTCAATGGTTAACTGAAAGTAAAATTTTTCAAACGTGAGACTTTACAGTATATGAGGCCTTAATGTGGCCAAGGGTTATTGTCTTGTTCATTTAATCTTGTTGGTCATGTTAAGAACTGCCGAACCTATTATCTGATATTTGGAATTAATGATGAATTAACCTTCATTTACTGCCCTCTCTTCCATCTGACCTCAGGAAATATGAGGAAGATGTTAACATTATTGTGCATAGTCACTTTATAATATGTTGGGTTTATTCCTTCGCGAACCTCTCTGTAGGAAATATGGAGATCAGGTGGAACTTCAGAGTTGGAGAGTATTTAATGTTAAGAGTGAATGATTCAACCAATAAAGAACTGAGATCTTTAATTCATTGATAAACCTTCAACACTTATCCTTATCAAGAGTCCTAAATATCCATCCAACTTTATTTATGAAATCGACTATGTCCTAAGTTTACAATAACGTATTTCATTATAATTTTGAATTTTTCGTTACACATTACACCAGAGTTTCTTCTTATAATACTTCACTGGAACATTTTTATATCGTTACCGTTTATGGTCCATGTTTTCGGCTTGCTAAAATACAAAGGAACCTTAAGGAAACTATTTTAAATTTGCATTTAGTGAAAGTATTATTCTGTGATCTATTTCAAGAGAGATTTTTATTTGAAATTAAAATAAAACAAAATGACATAAAATAATACTAACGACAACATCGTCATTTTTAGTTATCAAACTATAATTAATTTATTAATTAATTACAGAAGTTTAAACCTTTGACCTGGTCTTGACATATTAATAAGGAGGAGACAAGATAATATATATCTTGGACAATACATTCCATCCTCAACTCCCCACCAGTCTTCATGAAGCTCTCCGTATATTTCGTATACCATAGATTGGAACTCTCTACAACTTCCAGTCTTAGCGGTCCTTAACAATAATTTGTACAGAGTGATGACATCTAAGCGGTCTTCTCATTACGTCCCACACTGTAAAAAAAAAAAAAAATTAAAATCGATTACATATTGCGTTATGTTCTATCAGGTATACCGACTTTGCAATATCGTATTGACATGTTTTTGTCAAGAAAATTACCGTTATTGATTAGTAATTTTCCACAAATTGTGCTCAATATAATTAATTGTTTAACGCAATACTTCACAATAGTCACAGTATACTATTCCAGTTGATAAATAATCAGCTGTTATCTAGTTATGCAAATTATCACATTCATGTTTGTGAGGTATAAACTGTCGGTTGCACAAACGCCAATTACCATACAACTGATTGTCAAATCAACTAATCCAAGATGTTTGATCTGTGATGGAATTATTATTATGTCTCACCAATTACAATATCTAATCAAAGAGCCGCGATCAGGTTATCATAACTTTGATTTGACAGTTGATAATTAGTTCACAGGATTAAATTAAATTATCGGTTTTAAACCATTGTGAAAACGTTAACTTCAATACCAAATAAAAACAAACCGAAACAATTTATCAGTTCGATCATTATTAGTCAAATAGTTAAACAGAACCGGCAACAGCGTCTTTGAAAAATGTTTCTATTTAAATCAGTCCTGAACTTGCTTTGGTTGTTCAATGATCGTGTTAGACTAAAATCGAGGTTTCAATGACGGTGGTCAAAGTTCATTTATGTTTTTGACCAATTATTCTTTAACCGTAATATTTGTTACATGTAAATTTGCAAAACATCTTTTGGTTATTATTTTTCAAATCTCACTAAAATTTGAACCAAATCGTTGTTGGCTATTTTGAGAAATAACAGTTTTGTAAACACCACACTGCCGAGATTTGTGTTTATACCGTACAAACCTACGTTTTTGGAGGCAAAATATTTGTTTCGGCTCCTTAGAGGGTGCACTAGTACTTGCATTTTCTTAAATTTCGTGCATGGTAGCAACATCTAGATGTTTAGATATAGAAAAAGTCTCCAAATAATTTAAAAAAATTGCAAACGTACCCAAATTTATTAGTATTATTACACGAGATCAATAAATGGACTACAGACAGACATCATTATAAATTTATTCTTTTTTTTGGACTTATGTGATCTCAAAAAGGACATATCTCTATCAAATTCGACAAACATTTTTGATACATTACGTAATTACCTCTATGTTAATTATCTGTAAAAAGAGAAAAAATCAATAAGAGTTAAGTTAGATATTTTGTTACTTGTTTCACAAATAAAAACTGCACTCCCTAATTGACCCACTACATTTTAAATATTAGTCAATAGATTATGTTCTTATCAATGATTTTATCTTTAAAATGCAGGTCAAATGAATTATCTTAACCCCCTTTATAGTTGTTATTTTAAAGTGAGCCCTTAGGTTTTATATTTGCGTGAGTACTTCCCGCTCATCTAAACTAGAAAAGTTTCTATTTGGTTTGCTTGGATGACAAACTTTCTCCATATATATTATTTAATTGTTTAAAAGACTAAAACGATGCAGAAGTAAAAATTTATAAATTTTCTTGTTCGTTTCTCTCCTCAGAGGTGCAGAGCTTAGCTTAATTGTAGATATTGAATTATGAATGAAATTCTAAAAAGTAGCTTTAAAACGAATTTACTGCAACTGACCTGTGCATAATTCACTTTAAAGTGAAAAGTTGGAGAAAAAACACATGCTGATGGGGAAGTGGAGAGAGTGTAACTTGATTAATAACACCCAGCAACTCCCCTTTGTCGTCGACCTTTTTATATTGCTGATAATTGTATAGACTTTGACACATTTTAACGTCAATATATTCAAAAAAAATAAAGACTTAATACAAGCTGCCAATAAAATGGACATAACTCCAATCTAGGACATAGACAAGTTGAAAGGAGTGTAAACGTGAGAGGATTTTTAGTAAATGCAGACTTAAAATTGTGAGAAATTATTTAATACAAGGTAAATTGATAATTAAAATCGATTATCTTTTCAGTTTGATTCTCTTGAATGTAGAATTCGATCTTTTGTGTTTTATGTTAAACAAGGTCATCCTCGCCATCGTGGTATTTACCCAGCCCCATGATAGAATTACAAGCATATCCTCTCAATATATTGCAACAATATGGTTCACTTGATCCTTGTAGAAAATGTGAAATTGTATTGGTTGATTAAAAAAAGATTTGTCCATTAGTGAATGTTTGTTTAAAACGGCTGTTACTCGAGTTTTCTGAACGTCCTATTTCTGTCGACTATTTAATGGAAGTCGGCTTAAATCTACAGGGCCTCGTATATATTAAAACGCTTAAACTCGTTTCGCTCGTGTCGGTGTCTCCACTGGTGGCCACAAAGCTGTAGTAATATGAGGAGGCCTCCACTTATTACGCTCGTGTCGGCAACAGTTCTGCCTGTTCGAAACTACATTAACTTCCATATTTGTCATCATAGAAAAGTGAAATTACTATCATTACATGCGAAATTAAAATCTGCATTTTAAAAAACTTATTTAGTGTTAAAACACGAGACACGTACACACACGACGTATACTTTGTAAGTAAAATAGCAACACAAATGTATTTAGTACATCTATGTATCGTCTATCAGAGACTAAAATACCAAAGATCCTTCAAACTACCACTGCTTTACATTTTGAACTTATTCAGCTGAGAAAAACTATCACAAGCAATATTTCGTGAATTTACATACACCCTTGAAAAAGTGAATAACCTAGACTATGGAGGAAAACGTCTACATTTTGGGCATGTTTTAAAATGAATCCAAATTGACTTGTGCATCCACATGAGAGCTATTCATTTTATCGGATTCATTTATTGGTGATCTGAAACATCCAGAATGAAGGCATCAAAACGTTTACCATTTTTACACTCTCAATACGGATTGATTTTATTTAGGTTTTAATTGGACGTTTTATGGTTGTTTACATAATATATTTAGATTGTTTTAAATGGTTATTTTAAGTAAATTGCATAATATATAATATTACTATTTGTTAACACATTGCCAAAAATAAAATTTGAATAGTGGGTGTTCTGTACTGTTGGCTACTAAGCAACCCAATGAAAGTTCATACAAACCACCTTTTATTCACAGTATGTCCTCCCTCCGCTATACCGTAAATCGGAAAAACCAAACTGCCCTGATCAAACCATGCGTACTAGGTAGGAAAATATTCACTATCTCAGGTACCACACTTGGTACCTTTCAAAACTGAGCTAAAGAACATTAAAAATTTTCACGCCCTTTTAATGTTTTAAATTCTATTCTACTATAACAAATCAAAAATGTCGTTTCATAAATTAAATCATAATAATAGCGAGAGGTGTTAGTTTTTAATATTTAAATTTAAGTTAAGTTATAAGTCATTAGATAAAACCCAGAGCATAAACAATCATTGCCAAAGAATTCAAAGAGTTAGGTAGTTAGGTTAGGTTAGGTTAGGTTAGGTTAGGTTAGGTTAGGTTAGGTTAGGTTAGGTTAGGTTAGGTTAGGTTAGGTTAGGTTAGGTTAGGTTCCAACACTTCCAACACGTCACATACATCTGAGGAGTATATAAACACCTATTATAGAGGAAAGGAGGTCAGTTGATTAACGGAGAGAATGAACCCAAGCGGAGACTCTGCCGGACAGAAGAACGTGACCAGGGTGTCGTCACGTGATTAGATTGTTTGCTGAAGAAAATTTACTACAAGCGATATCGGCACGGAATAAAGGGAGGAAGGTGAACAAGCTTCATGTGTAAAGCAATTTGTTAAATCTTTTAAATTCATTCATAAACAATGCGACAGTTCTGGATCGAAGCCTATAATATTCAATTAATAAATTACTTTGGTATTGCATGTCAATGGATGTTATTAATGAAACAATTACTTAGAGTCAATTGCATTAGAGTTAATAATTTACTGGAGAGATTTATGTGTGGACTCAATAATTTAGTAGTGAAACATTTATAACTTGAATTATAATATCAGTACCTTCATTAAAAACCCAAATTGTCAATACAAGCGTTTTTAGAACTACACCATTGTTTGTCTAGATCATTTAAGAATATTACATTATAACGCAACTCTAGGAATCTTTTTATTACCAAAAGAGGTTATCCAAAAAAATTGTTATCCAAGGTACTGAACGTTTAGTTTGTATTTTTATTTTGTGTATTACGATGCTGTGTGAATTTTCCCTTTTCAATATTATATGAAAGTGATGTTTTGATTGCTGTTCCAACAGACTTTGACCTTTTTATACTTCTAACAAGGTGACTACTCACCATTTGTTATCTTGGACAGTTATCTCCTTATATTGTGTTGTTGGATAAATGACGACGTTTATTTATCTTTTTATTGGTATTTACTTTTGTATAAATCTGTGTAAGAAACCTTCTTCACGTTTATATATATATTATAACATTAAGAACTTTGTTATATGTTTTTTATCTTGCCACACGTTGTGCGACCAAATATAACATTTATGTTTTGTTATATAATAATTTTATTTATTTATTTACTTTTAAATTAATTTATTTTAATTATTTTTGAAAACTAGGATGGTTTAGTTAAATTAGTTCCACAAAACAAGTTTTTACCC
Source organism: Aphrophora alni (assembly GCA_963513935.1). Lineage (NCBI taxonomy): Eukaryota > Metazoa > Arthropoda > Insecta > Hemiptera > Aphrophoridae > Aphrophora > Aphrophora alni. The sequence goes on along the minus strand of CAUPSG010000928.1, from coordinate 94,186 downwards.
TTTAACTATCTTCAGGATTTATTATCAAACAATTATTTATAACAAACAAGTATCAATTCGATTAACTATTCATTGAATATCTTAAGACTACTTCATTCTCTCACACTTGCATTCTTTAAAACAAATTTACTCTAATACACAATATTATGGACAACAAATTTTAAAATCTAAATTGATTATTCAATTTACATAAAAAACAAAACTCTACAAATGTTTCTACAGATCTTGTCCAAAATGTTCTTATTAAATTTATATCAATTTTATAACAAAAAACAAGACAAATTTCTTTAATTAACTTATATTTCCAAATTTACTTTTATTTTGCCGGCTAGCTCAATTACTTTACTTTTAAATTAATTATAAAAAAAAACGACTCTTATCTCGGGCATGGGAACTTTTATGACTCATCAAAGTGAAATACTAACTCTAATGATTATTTATTATGAAATTTTGTACTTATCAAACAATTCTCCTCGTCCGCTATAATTTTGGCACTTTTACACAACACAATCACTAACGATGCACAAACACAAGGCGTATCCTTATCCTGGGAGGTCGGATGCTGCTATCACTGGTTCATTGACGGATGGTGAATCTATGGTGATACGTCCGCTAAACTCTGTTTGGTCTCCTTACTCGTTCTCGACTACTATGGATTTCGACGCGATGATTCTCTCCTCTTCTTTTATGAATTTTATACTCTTTGACTCTATTTAAATTATGATTCTAACAAACTTCAAAAGAAACTACTAAATTTTGTGGCGGCTCTGCCTTTAAATTACCCGATGACTTTGAATTAAACCCTCAGGTTAATTCTTAACACTTAACACCTCCTACTCTGATTCCTAGCTGTAAGCCAAGACCTACACGCTCTTAACCCCAGTTTTAGACTGACTCTCCTTACCGTTGGATTTCACCTCTCCCGAAATTCAAGTGTAGCGTCCTCTTCGCTTATTGGTCAAAATCTCATTTTTTAAAACTCAGGCCTCTTCTGATTGGACCTCTAACTTTCTAAAATCGTTAAATTTTTCTTACACGCGCTGGCTTCACCCTCGGAGCTACCGTTAGGTATTCGCTTTCTCATTTTTTCTTGGTTCCCAGTTTTTATGACACGCAGCTGCGTTGAATAGCAAAACTCCGTTATGTTTTCTACTTATTTTTTTATTTGTGTCGGCGAACTTTCTTCTCTTAAGTAAAACAGAATGTCTTCTTTCCCTTGTTCTTGTCACGTTTGTCAATTTGTACAGTTATCTTCCAAACTTAACCTTGCAGCTGCTCTTTCGGTAAGGTTGCTTGTTCACATGTGTTTTGTTTCAATTTACATATTCACACAATTATTTATTAATGTTAACTTTTTGATTGATTATTATTATTATTTTAATATTTGATACTAGGCCTAATTAATTATTTATCCATTGTGATCGTTTGAGATCGTTATAATATATATATATATATATATATATATATATATATATATATATATATATTGTTATAATTACAACAGATATTAAAAGCCAGAAATTATTCTCTCACATTACAAATATTGCATGTAGTATTTAAGTGAGTAGACCAACGAGGGTTTTGGTTGAATGTGTAATGTCATCAAATTTCAAAACAAATAAACACCTTGAGGGTTGCTTAAATTGTCCATTCAATGTTGTCATTTAATTAAAAATTTTCATTTATAACGACTTTTTTCACACACAGACTAGAAACACGTCACACAACAACCTATATAAAAATAAACTGATACTAAATAATTTAAACTTATTGGTCTTTAAAAAGTGTTTTAAAAGTCCTGAAACGCTTAAATAACTTTTAATTTAGAACGTATACAATATTGAAAAGTACAAATGTTCTCCGGTAATAAAGTAATAAAAACTGTTTTTTGGTATAACAGATAATTTTCTCTCTCCACTCAAACATATTGTCATCTCTAGCGATTTAGTACCTCAGTATAATGACTTTGATTAGTTGAATAATCCGTAGAAAAGTGAAAGTTATTTTGTTTCAATAGAAATTGGCGGTAAGTCATGTGGTCAAAAATGTTTAATTAATTAAAATTTTCGTAGAAAAGTAATAAACAAACAAAATATGCAGCAATTAATTGAGTGTGTTTTGATAAATATTAGTCGATAAAATAATAATTCAACATTTCATTATACAAAATCATACTTTTATCACACATTTGCTATCATACATTTATGATAGTGTACTATAATATGTATAATTTGTTTGGCTCTCAGATTATAAATGTAGTTTATTGTGACGGTATTTTAGGGATAGGAGGTTGGTTTTGTCCTTCAATCTTAGTACCTGTCTTTGAAGTGTCTGGATGGCTCTAGTCTTGCTGGGATCCATTCAGAAGTATACACATTTTTACGACATCTTTAATTGAATTTAGAATATAATCTCAGAAAGAAGTTCTTTCTGTGACCAAAAACCAAAGGTCAAGAAACACGAACCTGCAACCATCATTGCTAATTCGAAACGTTTAATCTTTATTTTAATCCCATTAGGTGCCGTTCCTTTTTATAATGGCGTCTCTAGGTGTGTTGAGGAGGCAGTATAAAACATTGCAGGTATTCAGATGTAAGAGGCAGGATATAACGCTGCAGATAACGAGTCGTGAAGTAAAAATAACTGGTTGATTTTTTCTACACTAAAGTAATACTTAAAATCTACTTATTCTACAGTCTCCCTGAATATATCAAGGCTTATCTCCTAACCTCCCTATGTATCCTATAAAGCCGAAGGCGTACGGACAACTCATAGAAAAGGGGTGGGAGGCAGTGTACCCTCTGTTTCGGGAATGAATATCGTGGCGTAACAAGATATTCTCCTCTAAGACAATATAACCTCTGCTATGACACTGTACAACGCTGCAGGATTTTATAGGTAGGAGGCGGTGTACCCTCTGTTTCGGGAATGAATATCGTGGAGTAACAAGATATTCTCCTCTAAGACAATATAACCTCTGCTATGACACTGTACAACGCTGCAGGATTTTATAGGTAGGAGGCGGTGTACCCTCTGTTTCGGGAATGAATATCGTGGAGTAACAAGATATTCTCCTCTAAGACAGTATAACCTCTGCTATGACACTGTACAAAGCTGAAGGAATTTATAGGTAGGAGGCAGTGTACCCTCTGTTTCGGTAATGAATATCGTGGAGTAACAAGATATTCTCCGCTAAGACAGTATAACCTCTGCTATGACACCGTACAACGCTGAAGGAATTTATAGGTAGGAGGCGGTGTACCCTCTGTTTCGGTAATGAATATCGTGGAGTAACAAGATATTCTCCTCTAAGACAGTATAACCTCTGCTATGACACTTTACAACGCTGAAGGAATTTATAGGTAGGAGGCAGTGTACCCTCTGTTTCGGAAATGAATATTGTGGACTAACAAGATATTCTCCGCTAAGACAGTATAACCTCTGCTATGACACCGTACAACGCTGAAGGAATTTATAGGTAGGAGGCGGTGTACCCTCTGTTTCGGTAATGAATATCGTGGAGTAACAAGATATTCTCCTCTAAGACAGTATAACCTCTGCTATGACACTTTACAACGCTGAAGGAATTTATAGGTAGGAGGCAGTGTACCCTCTGTTTCGGAAATGAATATTGTGGACTAACAAGATATTCTCCGCTAAGACAGTATAACCTCTGCTATGACACCGTACAACGCTGAAGGAATTTATAGGTAGGAGGCGGTGTACCCTCTGTTTCGGTAATGAATATCGTGGAGTAACAAGATATTCTCCTCTAAGACAGTATAACCTCTGCTATGACACTTTACAACGCTGAAGGAATTTATAGGTAGGAGGCAGTGTACCCTCTGTTTCGGAAATGAATATTGTGGACTAACAAGATATTCTCCGCTAAGACAGTATAACCTCTGCTATGACACTGTACAACGCTGCAGGAATTTATAGGTAGGAGCCAGTGTACCCTCTGTTTCGGTAATGAATATCGTGGAGTAACAAGATATTCTCCGCTAAGACAATATAAGCTCTGCTATGACACTGTACAACGCTGCAGGAATTTATAGGTAGGAGGCAGTGTACCCTCTGTTTCGAGAATGAATATCGTGGAGTAACAAGATATTCTCCGCTAAGACAATATAACCTCTGTTATGACACTGTACAACGCTGCAGGAATTTATAGGTAGGAGGCAGTGTACCCTTTGTTTCGGGAATGAATATAGTGGAGTAACAAGATATTCTCCGCTAAGACAGTATAACCTCTGCTATGACACTGTACAACGCTGCAGGAATTTATAGGTAGGAGGCAGTGTACCCTCTGTTTCGGGATTGAATATCGTGGAGTAACAAGATATTCTCCTCTAAGACAGTATAACCTCTGCTATGACACTTTACAACGCTGAAGGAATTTATAGGTAGGAGGCAGTGTACCCTCTGTTTCGGAAATGAGTATTGTGGACTAACAAGATATTCTCCGCTAAGACAGTATAACCTCTGCTATGACACTGTTCAACGCTGCAGGAATTTATAGGTAGGAGGCAGTGTACCCTCTGTTTCGGGAATGAATATCGTAGCGTAACAAGATATTCTCCTCTAAGACATTATAACCTCTGCTATGACACTGTACAAAGCTGCAGGAATTTATAGGTAGGAGGCGGTGTACCCTCTGTTTCGGGAATGAATATCGTGGAGTAACAAGATATTCTCCTCTAAGACATTATAACCTCTGCTATAACACTGTACAACGCTGCAGGAATTTATAGGCAGGAGGCAGTGTACCCTCTGTTTCGGGAATGAATATCGTGGAGTAACAAGATATTCTCCTCTAAGACATTATAACCTCTGCTATGACACTGTACAACGCTGCAGGAATTTATAGGTAGGCGGCAGTGTACCCTCTGTTTCGGGAATGAATATCGTGGAAAAACAAGATATTCTCCGCTAAGACAGTATAACCTCTGCTATGACACTGTACAAAGCTGCAGGAATTTATAGGTAGGAGGCAGTGTACCCTCTGTTTCGGGAATGAATATCGTGGAAAAACAAGATATTCTCCGCTAAGACAGTATAACCTCTGCTATGACACTGTACAAAGCTGCAGGAATTTATAGGTAGGCGGCAGTGTACCCTCTGTTTCGGGAATGAATATCGTGGAAAAACAAGATATTCTCCGCTAAGACAGTATAACCTTTGTTATGACAATATACAACGCTGCAGGAATTTATAGGTAGGAGGCGGTGTACCCTCTGTTTCGGGAATGAAGATCGTGGAGTAACAAGATATTCTCCGCTAAGACAGTATAACCTCTGCTATGACACTGTACAACGCTGTAGGAATTTATAGGTAGGAGGTGGTGTACCCTCTGTTTCGGTAATGTATATCGTGGAGTAACAAGATATTCTCCGCTAAGACAGTATAACCTCTGTTATGACACTGTACAACGCTGAAGGAATTTATAGGTAGGAGGTGGTGTACCCTCTGTTTCGGTAATGTATATCGTGGAGTAACAAGATATTCTCCGCTAAGACAGTATAACCTCTGTTATGACACTGTACAACGCTGAAGGAATTTATAGGTAGGAGGTGGTGTACCCTCTGTTTCGGTAATGAATATCGTGGAGTAACAAGATATTCTCCGCTAAGACAGTATAACCTCTGTTATGACACTGTACAACGCTGCAGGATTTTATAGGTAGGAGGTGGTGTACCCTCTGTTTCGGTAATGAATATCGTGGAGTAACAAGATATTCTCCGCTAAGACAGTATAACCTCTGTTATGACACTGTACAACGCTGAAGGAATTTATAGGTAGTAGGCAGTGTACCCTCTGTTTCGGTAATGAATATCGTGGAGTAACAAGATATTCTCTGCTAAGACAGTATAACCTCTGTTATGACACTGTACAACGCTGAAGGAATTTATAGGTAGGAGGTGGTGTACCCTCTGTTTCGGTAATGAATATCGTGGAGTAACAAGATATTCTTCGCTAAGACAGTATAACCTCTGTTATGACACTGTACAACGCTGAAGGAATTTATAGGTAGGAGGTGGTGTACCCTCTGTTTCGGTAATGAATATCGTGGAGTAACAAGATATTCTCCGCTAAGACAATATAACCTCTGTTATGCCACTGTACAACGCTGAAGGAATTTATAGGTAGGAGGTGGTGTACCCTCTGTTTCGGTAATGAATATCGTGGAGTAACAAGATATTCTCCGCTAAGACAGTATAACCTCTGTTATGACACTGTACAACGCTGAAGGAATTTATAGGTAGGAGGTGGTGTACCCTCTGTTTCGGTAATGAATATCGTGGAGTAACAAGATATTCTTCGCTAAGACAGTATAACCTCTGTTATGACACTGTACAACGCTGAAGGAATTTATAGGTAGGAGGTGGTGTACCCTCTGTTTCGGTAATGAATATCGTGGAGTAACAAGATATTCTCCGCTAAGACAATATAACCTCTGTTATGACACTGTACAACGCTGAAGGAATTTATAGGTAGGAGGTGGTGTACCCTCTGTTTCGGTAATGAATATCGTGGAGTAACAAGATATTCTCCGCTAAGACAGTATAACCTCTGTTATGACACTGTACAACGCTGAAGGAATTTATAGGTAGGAGGTGGTGTACCCTCTGTTTCGGTAATGAATATCGTGGAGTAACAAGATATTCTTCGCTAAGACAGTATAACCTCTGTTATGACACTGTACAACGCTGAAGGAATTTATAGGTAGGAGGTGGTGTACCCTCTGTTTCGGTAATGAATATCGTGGAGTAACAAGATATTCTCCGCTAAGACAATATAACCTCTGTTATGACACTGTACAACGCTGAAGGAATTTATAGGTAGGAGGTGGTGTACCCTCTGTTTCGGTAATGAATATCGTGGAGTAACAAGATATTCTCCGCTAAGACAATATAACCTCTGTTATGACACTGTACAACGCTGAAGGAATTTATAGGTAGGAGGTGGTGTACCCTCTGTTTCGGTAATGAATATCGTGGAGTAACAAGATATTCTCCGCTAAGACAGTATAACCTCTGTTATGACACTGTACAACGCTGAAGGAATTTATAGGTAGGAGGTGGTGTACCCTCTGTTTCGGTAATGAATATCGTGGAGTAACAAGATATTCTTCGCTAAGACAGTATAACCTCTGTTATGACACTGTACAACGCTGAAGGAATTTATAGGTAGGAGGTGGTGTACCCTCTGTTTCGGTAATGAATATCGTGGAGTAACAAGATATTCTCTGCTAAGACAATATAACCTCTGTTATGACACTGTACAACGCTGAAGGAATTTATAGGTAGGAGGTGGTGTACCCTCTGTTTCGGTAATGAATATCGTGGAGTAACAAGATATTCTCCGCTAAGACAATATAACCTCTGTTATGACACTGTACAACGCTGCAGGAATTTATAGGCAGGAGGCAGTGTACCCTCTGTTTCGGGAATGAATATCGTGGAGTAACAAGATATTCTCCTCTAAGACATTATAACCTCTGCTATGACACTGTACAACGCTGCAGGAATTTATAGGTAGGCGGCAGTGTACCCTCTGTTTCGGGAATGAATATCGTGGAAAAACAAGATATTCTCCGCTAAGACAGTATAACCTCTGCTATGACACTGTACAAAGCTGCAGGAATTTATAGGTAGGAGGCAGTGTACCCTCTGTTTCGGGAATGAATATCGTGGAAAAACAAGATATTCTCCGCTAAGACAGTATAACCTCTGCTATGACACTGTACAAAGCTGCAGGAATTTATAGGTAGGCGGCAGTGTACCCTCTGTTTCGGGAATGAATATCGTGGAAAAACAAGATATTCTCCGCTAAGACAGTATAACCTTTGTTATGACAATATACAACGCTGCAGGAATTTATAGGTAGGAGGCGGTGTACCCTCTGTTTCGGGAATGAAGATCGTGGAGTAACAAGATATTCTCCGCTAAGACAGTATAACCTCTGCTATGACACTGTACAACGCTGTAGGAATTTATAGGTAGGAGGTGGTGTACCCTCTGTTTCGGTAATGTATATCGTGGAGTAACAAGATATTCTCCGCTAAGACAGTATAACCTCTGTTATGACACTGTACAACGCTGAAGGAATTTATAGGTAGGAGGTGGTGTACCCTCTGTTTCGGTAATGTATATCGTGGAGTAACAAGATATTCTCCGCTAAGACAGTATAACCTCTGTTATGACACTGTACAACGCTGAAGGAATTTATAGGTAGGAGGTGGTGTACCCTCTGTTTCGGTAATGAATATCGTGGAGTAACAAGATATTCTCCGCTAAGACAGTATAACCTCTGTTATGACACTGTACAACGCTGCAGGATTTTATAGGTAGGAGGTGGTGTACCCTCTGTTTCGGTAATGAATATCGTGGAGTAACAAGATATTCTCCGCTAAGACAGTATAACCTCTGTTATGACACTGTACAACGCTGAAGGAATTTATAGGTAGTAGGCAGTGTACCCTCTGTTTCGGTAATGAATATCGTGGAGTAACAAGATATTCTCTGCTAAGACAGTATAACCTCTGTTATGACACTGTACAACGCTGAAGGAATTTATAGGTAGGAGGTGGTGTACCCTCTGTTTCGGTAATGAATATCGTGGAGTAACAAGATATTCTTCGCTAAGACAGTATAACCTCTGTTATGACACTGTACAACGCTGAAGGAATTTATAGGTAGGAGGTGGTGTACCCTCTGTTTCGGTAATGAATATCGTGGAGTAACAAGATATTCTCCGCTAAGACAATATAACCTCTGTTATGACACTGTACAACGCTGAAGGAATTTATAGGTAGGAGGTGGTGTACCCTCTGTTTCGGTAATGAATATCGTGGAGTAACAAGATATTCTCCGCTAAGACAGTATAACCTCTGTTATGACACTGTACAACGCTGAAGGAATTTATAGGTAGGAGGTGGTGTACCCTCTGTTTCGGTAATGAATATCGTGGAGTAACAAGATATTCTTCGCTAAGACAGTATAACCTCTGTTATGACACTGTACAACGCTGAAGGAATTTATAGGTAGGAGGTGGTGTACCCTCTGTTTCGGTAATGAATATCGTGGAGTAACAAGATATTCTCCGCTAAGACAATATAACCTCTGTTATGACACTGTACAACGCTGAAGGAATTTATAGGTAGGAGGTGGTGTACCCTCTGTTTCGGTAATGAATATCGTGGAGTAACAAGATATTCTCCGCTAAGACAGTATAACCTCTGTTATGACACTGTACAACGCTGAAGGAATTTATAGGTAGGAGGTGGTGTACCCTCTGTTTCGGTAATGAATATCGTGGAGTAACAAGATATTCTTCGCTAAGACAGTATAACCTCTGTTATGACACTGTACAACGCTGAAGGAATTTATAGGTAGGAGGTGGTGTACCCTCTGTTTCGGTAATGAATATCGTGGAGTAACAAGATATTCTCCGCTAAGACAATATAACCTCTGTTATGACACTGTACAACGCTGAAGGAATTTATAGGTAGGAGGTGGTGTACCCTCTGTTTCGGTAATGAATATCGTGGAGTAACAAGATATTCTCCGCTAAGACAGTATAACCTCTGTTATGACACTGTACAACGCTGAAGGAATTTATAGGTAGGAGGTGGTGTACCCTCTGTTTCGGTAATGAATATCGTGGAGTAACAAGATATTCTTCGCTAAGACAGTATAACCTCTGTTATGACACTGTACAACGCTGAAGGAATTTATAGGTAGGAGGTGGTGTACCCTCTGTTTCGGTAATGAATATCGTGGAGTAACAAGATATTCTCCGCTAAGACAATATAACCTCTGTTATGACACTGTACAACGCTGAAGGAATTTATAGGTAGGAGGTGGTGTACCCTCTGTTTCGGTAATGAATATCGTGGAGTAACAAGATATTCTCCGCTAAGACAATATAACCTCTGTTATGACACTGTACAACGCTGAAGGAATTTATAGGTAGGAGGTGGTGTACCCTCTGTTTCGGTAATGAATATCGTGGAGTAACAAGATATTCTCCGCTAAGACAGTATAACCTCTGTTATGACACTGTACAACGCTGAAGGAATTTATAGGTAGGAGGTGGTGTACCCTCTGTTTCGGTAATGAATATCGTGGAGTAACAAGATATTCTTCGCTAAGACAGTATAACCTCTGTTATGACACTGTACAACGCTGAAGGAATTTATAGGTAGGAGGTGGTGTACCCTCTGTTTCGGTAATGAATATCGTGGAGTAACAAGATATTCTCTGCTAAGACAATATAACCTCTGTTATGACACTGTACAACGCTGAAGGAATTTATAGGTAGGAGGTGGTGTACCCTCTGTTTCGGTAATGAATATCGTGGAGTAACAAGATATTCTCCGCTAAGACAATATAACCTCTGTTATGACACTGTACAACGCTGCAGGAATTTATAGGCAGGAGGCAGTGTACCCTCTGTTTCGGGAATGAATATCGTGGAGTAACAAGATATTCTCCTCTAAGACATTATAACCTCTGCTATGACACTGTACAACGCTGCAGGAATTTATAGGTAGGCGGCAGTGTACCCTCTGTTTCGGGAATGAATATCGTGGAAAAACAAGATATTCTCCGCTAAGACAGTATAACCTCTGCTATGACACTGTACAAAGCTGCAGGAATTTATAGGTAGGAGGCAGTGTACCCTCTGTTTCGGGAATGAATATCGTGGAAAAACAAGATATTCTCCGCTAAGACAGTATAACCTCTGCTATGACACTGTACAAAGCTGCAGGAATTTATAGGTAGGCGGCAGTGTACCCTCTGTTTCGGGAATGAATATCGTGGAAAAACAAGATATTCTCCGCTAAGACAGTATAACCTTTGTTATGACAATATACAACGCTGCAGGAATTTATAGGTAGGAGGCGGTGTACCCTCTGTTTCGGGAATGAAGATCGTGGAGTAACAAGATATTCTCCGCTAAGACAGTATAACCTCTGCTATGACACTGTACAACGCTGTAGGAATTTATAGGTAGGAGGTGGTGTACCCTCTGTTTCGGTAATGTATATCGTGGAGTAACAAGATATTCTCCGCTAAGACAGTATAACCTCTGTTATGACACTGTACAACGCTGAAGGAATTTATAGGTAGGAGGTGGTGTACCCTCTGTTTCGGTAATGTATATCGTGGAGTAACAAGATATTCTCCGCTAAGACAGTATAACCTCTGTTATGACACTGTACAACGCTGAAGGAATTTATAGGTAGGAGGTGGTGTACCCTCTGTTTCGGTAATGAATATCGTGGAGTAACAAGATATTCTCCGCTAAGACAGTATAACCTCTGTTATGACACTGTACAACGCTGCAGGATTTTATAGGTAGGAGGTGGTGTACCCTCTGTTTCGGTAATGAATATCGTGGAGTAACAAGATATTCTCCGCTAAGACAGTATAACCTCTGTTATGACACTGTACAACGCTGAAGGAATTTATAGGTAGTAGGCAGTGTACCCTCTGTTTCGGTAATGAATATCGTGGAGTAACAAGATATTCTCTGCTAAGACAGTATAACCTCTGTTATGACACTGTACAACGCTGAAGGAATTTATAGGTAGGAGGTGGTGTACCCTCTGTTTCGGTAATGAATATCGTGGAGTAACAAGATATTCTTCGCTAAGACAGTATAACCTCTGTTATGACACTGTACAACGCTGAAGGAATTTATAGGTAGGAGGTGGTGTACCCTCTGTTTCGGTAATGAATATCGTGGAGTAACAAGATATTCTCCGCTAAGACAATATAACCTCTGTTATGACACTGTACAACGCTGAAGGAATTTATAGGTAGGAGGTGGTGTACCCTCTGTTTCGGTAATGAATATCGTGGAGTAACAAGATATTCTCCGCTAAGACAGTATAACCTCTGTTATGACACTGTACAACGCTGAAGGAATTTATAGGTAGGAGGTGGTGTACCCTCTGTTTCGGTAATGAATATCGTGGAGTAACAAGATATTCTCCGCTAAGACAATATAACCTCTGTTATGACACTGTACAACGCTGAAGGAATTTATAGGTAGGAGGTGGTGTACCCTCTGTTTCGGTAATGAATATCGTGGAGTAACAAGATATTCTCCGCTAAGACAGTATAACCTCTGTTATGACACTGTACAACGCTGAAGGAATTTATAGGTAGGAGGTGGTGTACCCTCTGTTTCGGTAATGAATATCGTGGAGTAACAAGATATTCTTCGCTAAGACAGTATAACCTCTGTTATGACACTGTACAACGCTGAAGGAATTTATAGGTAGGAGGTGGTGTACCCTCTGTTTCGGTAATGAATATCGTGGAGTAACAAGATATTCTCTGCTAAGACAATATAACCTCTGTTATGACACTGTACAACGCTGAAGGAATTTATAGGTAGGAGGTGGTGTACCCTCTGTTTCGGTAATGAATATCGTGGAGTAACAAGATATTCTCCGCTAAGACAATATAACCTCTGTTATGACACTGTACAACGCTGAAGGAATTTATAGGTAGGAGGTGGTGTACCCTCTGTTTCGGTAATGAATATCGTGGAGTAACAAGATATTCTCCGCTAAGACAATATAACCTCTGTTATGACACTGTACAACGCTGAAGGAATTTATAGGTAGGAGGTGGTGTACCCTCTGTTTCGGTAATGAATATCGTGGAGTAACAAGATATTCTCCGCTAAGACAGTATAACCTCTGTTATGACACTGTACAACGCTGAAGGAATTTATAGGTAGGAGGTGGTGTACCCTCTGTTTCGGTAATGAATATCGTGGAGTAACAAGATATTCTTCGCTAAGACAGTATAACCTCTGTTATGACACTGTACAACGCTGAAGGAATTTATAGGTAGGAGGTGGTGTACCCTCTGTTTCGGTAATGAATATCGTGGAGTAACAAGATATTCTCTGCTAAGACAATATAACCTCTGTTATGACACTGTACAACGCTGAAGGAATTTATAGGTAGGAGGTGGTGTACCCTCTGTTTCGGTAATGAATATCGTGGAGTAACAAGATATTCTCCGCTAAGACAATATAACCTCTGTTATGACACTGTACAACTCTGTAGGAATTTATAGGTAGGAGGCGGTGTACCCTCTGTTTCGGTAATGAATATCGTGGAGTAACAAGATATTCTCCGCTAAGACAGTATAACCTCTGTTATGACACTGTACAACGCTGAAGGAATTTATAGGTAGGAGGTGGTGTACCCTCTGTTTCGGTAATGAATATCGTGGAGTAACAAGATATTCTCCGCTAAGACAATATAACCTCTGTTATGACACTGTACAACGCTGAAGGAATTTATAGGTAGGAGGCGGTGTACCCTCTGTTTCGGGAATGAATATCGTGGAGTAACAAGATATTCTCCGCTAAGACAATATAACCTCTGTTATGACACTGTACAACTCTGTAGGAATTTATAGGTAGGAGGTGGTGTACCCTCTGTTTCGGTAATGAATATCGTGGAGTAACAAGATATTCTTCGCTAAGACAGTATAACCTCTGTTATGACACTGTACAACGCTGAAGGAATTTATAGGTAGGAGGCGGTGTACCCTCTGTTTCGGTAATGAATATCGTGGAGTAACAAGATATTCTCCGCTAAGACAATATAACCTCTGTTATGACACTGTACAACGCTGAAGGAATTTATAGGTAGGAGGTGGTGTACCCTCTGTTTCGGTAATGAATATCGTGGAGTAACAAGATATTCTCCGCTAAGACAATATAACCTCTGTTATGACACTGTACAACGCTGAAGGAATTTATAGGTAGGAGGTGGTGTACCCTCTGTTTCGGTAATGAATATCGTGGAAAAACAAGATATTCTCCGCTAAGACAGTATAACCTCTGCTATGACACTGTACAAAGCTGCAGGAATTTATAGGTAGGAGGCAGTGTACCCTCTGTTTCGGGAATGAATATCGTGGAAAAACAAGATATTCTCCGCTAAGACAATATAACCTCTGTTATGACACTGTACAACGCTGAAGGAATTTATAGGTAGGAGGTGGTGTACCCTCTGTTTCGGTAATGAATATCGTGGAGTAACAAGATATTCTCCGCTAAGACAGTATAACCTCTGTTATGACACTGTACAACGCTGAAGGAATTTATAGGTAGGAGGTGGTGTACCCTCTGTTTCGGTAATGAATATCGTGGAGTAACAAGATATTCTTCGCTAAGACAGTATAACCTCTGTTATGACACTGTACAACGCTGAAGGAATTTATAGGTAGGAGGTGGTGTACCCTCTGTTTCGGTAATGAATATCGTGGAGTAACAAGATATTCTCTGCTAAGACAATATAACCTCTGTTATGACACTGTACAACGCTGAAGGAATTTATAGGTAGGAGGTGGTGTACCCTCTGTTTCGGTAATGAATATCGTGGAGTAACAAGATATTCTCCGCTAAGACAATATAACCTCTGTTATGACACTGTACAACTCTGTAGGAATTTATAGGTAGGAGGCGGTGTACCCTCTGTTTCGGTAATGAATATCGTGGAGTAACAAGATATTCTCCGCTAAGACAGTATAACCTCTGTTATGACACTGTACAACGCTGAAGGAATTTATAGGTAGGAGGTGGTGTACCCTCTGTTTCGGTAATGAATATCGTGGAGTAACAAGATATTCTCCTCTAAGACAATATAACCTCTGTTATGACACTGTACAACGCTGAAGGAATTTATAGGTAGGAGGCGGTGTACCCTCTGTTTCGGGAATGAATATCGTGGAGTAACAAGATATTCTCCGCTAAGACAATATAACCTCTGTTATGACACTGTACAACTCTGTAGGAATTTATAGGTAGGAGGTGGTGTACCCTCTGTTTCGGTAATGAATATCGTGGAGTAACAAGATATTCTTCGCTAAGACAGTATAACCTCTGTTATGACACTGTACAACGCTGAAGGAATTTATAGGTAGGAGGCGGTGTACCCTCTGTTTCGGTAATGAATATCGTGGAGTAACAAGATATTCTCCGCTAAGACAATATAACCTCTGTTATGACACTGTACAACGCTGAAGGAATTTATAGGTAGGAGGTGGTGTACCCTCTGTTTCGGTAATGAATATCGTGGAGTAACAAGATATTCTCCGCTAAGACAATATAACCTCTGTTATGACACTGTACAACTCTGTAGGAATTTATAGGTAGGAGGCGGTGTACCCTCTGTTTCGGTAATGAATATCGTGGAGTAACAAGATATTCTCCGCTAAGACAGTATAACCTCTGTTATGACACTGTACAACGCTGCAGGAATTTATAGGTAGGAGGCGGTGTACCCTCTGTTTCGGTAATGAATATCGTGGAGTAACAAGATATTCTCCGCTAAGACAGTATAACCTCTGTTATGACACTGTACAACGCTGCAGGAATTTATAGGTAGGAGGTGGTGTACCCTCTGTTTCGGTAATGAATATCGTGGAGTAACAAGATATTCTCCGCTAAGACAGTATAACCTCTGTTATGACACTGTACAACTCTGTAGGAATTTATAGGTAGGAGGTGGTGTACCCTCTGTTTCGGTAATGAATATCGTGGAGTAACAAGATATTCTCCGCTAAGACAGTATAACCTCTGTTATGACACTGTACAACGCTGAAGGAATTTATAGGTAGGAGGCGGTGTACCCTCTGTTTCGGGAATGAATATCGTGGAGTAACAAGATATTCTCCGCTAAGACAGTATAACCTCTGTTATGACACTGTACAACTCTGTAGGAATTTATAGGTAGGAGGTGGTGTACCTTCTGTTTCGGTAATGAATATCGTGGAGTAACAAGATATTCTCCGCTAAGACAATATAACCTCTGTTATGACACTGTACAACGCTGAAGGAATTTATAGGTAGGAGGCGGTGTACCCTCTGTTTCGGGAATGAATATCGTGGAGTAACAAGATATTCTCCGCTAAGACAGTATAACCTCTGCTATGTCAATGTACAACTCTGTAGGAATTTATAGGTAGGAGGCGGTGTACCCTCTGTTTCGGGAATGAATATCGTGGAGTAACAAGATATTCTCCGCTAAGACAGTATAACCTCTGTTATGACACTGTACAACGCTGAAGGAATTTATAGGTAGGAGGTGGTGTACCCTCTGTTTCGGTAATGAATATCGTGGAGTAACAAGATATTCTCCGCTAAGACAATATAACCTCTGTTATGACACTGTACAACGCTGAAGGAATTTATAGGTAGGAGGCGGTGTACCCTCTGTTTCGGGAATGAATATCGTGGAGTAACAAGATATTCTCCGCTAAGACAGTATAACCTCTGTTATGACACTGTACAACGCTGAAGGAATTTATAGGTAGGAGGCGGTGTACCCTCTATTTCGGGAATGAATATCGTGGAGTAACAAGATATTCTCCGCTAAGACAGTATAACCTCTGCTATGTCAATGTACAACTCTGTAGGAATTTATAGGTAGGAGGCGGTGTACCCTCTGCTTCGGTAATGAATATCGTGGAGTAACAAGATATTCTCCGCTAAGACAGTATAACCTCTGTTATGACACTGTACAACGCTGAAGGAATTTATAGGTAGGAGGTGGTGTACCCTCTGTTTCGGTAATGAATATCGTGGAGTAACAAGATATTCTCCGCTAAGACAATATAACCTCTGTTATGACACTGTACAACGCTGAAGGAATTTATAGGTAGGAGGCGGTGTACCCTCTGTTTCGGGAATGAATATCGTGGAGTAACAAGATATTCTCCGCTAAGACAGTATAACCTCTGTTATGACACTGTACAACGCTGAAGGAATTTATAGGTAGGAGGCGGTGTACCCTCTGTTTCGGGAATGAATATCGTGGAGTAACAAGATATTCTCCGCTAAGACAGTATAACCTCTGCTATGTCAATGTACAACTCTGTAGGAATTTATAGGTAGGAGGCGGTGTACCCTCTGTTTCGGGAATGAATATTGTGGAGTAACAAGATATTCTCCGCTAAGACAGTATAACCTCTGTTATGACACTGTACAACGCCCTGATAAAACCATGCGTACTATCTCAGGTACCCTCTGTTTTGGGAATGAATATCGTGGAGTAACAAGATATTCTCCTCTAAGACAGTATAACCTCTGCCATGACAATGTACAACGCTGAAGGAATTTATAGGTAGGAGGCAGTGTACCCTCTGTTTCGAGAATGAATATCGTAGACTAACAAGATATTCTCCGCTAAGACAGTATAACCTTTTCAATAACACCGTACAACGCTGAAGTAATTTATAGGTAGGAGGCAGTGTACCCTCTGTTTTGGGAATGAATATCGTGGAGTAACAAGATATTGTTCGCTAAGACAGTATAACCTCTGTTATGACACTGTACAACGCCCTGATAAAACCATGCGTACTATCTCAGGTACCCTCTGTTTTGGGAATGAATATCGTGGAGTAACAAGATATTCTCCGCAAAGACATTATAACCTCTGCTATGACACCGTACAACGCACTGATAAAACCATGCGTACTATCTCAGGTACCCTCTGTTTTGGGAATGAGTATCGTGGAGTAACAAGATATTCTCCGCAAAGACATTATAACCTCTGCTATGACACCGTACAACGCACTGATAAAACCATGCGTACTATCTCAGGTACCCTCTGTTTTGGGAATGAATATCGTGGAGTAACAAGATATTCTCCTCTAAGACAGTATAACCTCTGCAATGACAATGTACAACGCTGAAGGAATTTATAGGTAGGAGGCAGTGTACCCTCTGTTTCGAGAATGAATATCGTGGACTAACAAGATATTCTCCGCTAAGACAGTATAACCTTTTCAATGACACCGTACAACGCTGAAGTAATTTATAGGTAGGAGGCAGTGTACCCTCTGTTTTGGGAATGAATATCGTGGAGTAACAAGATATTCTCCGCTAAGAAAATATAACCGTTGTTGGAAATAGGAAAAGTTACAAAGATTACAACGCTTAGAATTTCAATTCTCGTAATGCAGTAGACGAACGGACAATTCATGGAAATAGGTGGCAGTGGAGCCACTGATGGAATAGGAAAGGCTTTACGATTTACAACGCAATAACTATTAAATTACTTATTTCCCTTCCATAAGCACCTAGTTTCATGCGAACACCAAACCGCTGCGTGCAATCTTACTCTTAACAATCCAGCAAACATAACATGCAAGTAAACTTAGATCTAATAACTCACTTAGTCTTATTATTTTTTTTCCCGATATCACTGTACTAACGCTCAATCAAATTATTTACACCGAAATACTTCAATCATAGCAAGAGTACTCACATCTGATGGTCCTGGAAGATGCGACTCATTGTCGAAGTTCTTCTTGTGAGTTCTATCTCTCCTCTACCGCAGGTCGGCTTGTAAAGAAAACTCTCACATCACAGCAACCAGTCAAATAGCTACTAAAGTGCTTATCACACAAGTTTATTAAAGTCCAACATCTTGTTTTCCATAGTAATCATTGTAGGCAAAGTTTTTCACGATAAACCAATCCTAAAGATGGCTCATCGGTTGGTAACTTTATTTATTGCTCAGGTTGGCTGAAGTACACTTTCACTTGATTTAGATGCTCATAAATAACACACTTCTTATGATTTACGGATTTAACTGTTCTACTTGCCAACGTAATACTCTAATATCTTTATTTAGAAAATAATGTAGTGCTGAAACATTTGAGCCGTTACAACAACAATTCACATATATTCCCCTAGAAATGGATAATAATACTACTTACAGTACTTAAATAAAGGGGATTTAATTAATATGTAATTTTTTACATTTGCTTGAGTATAATGTATTTAAGGAATTAATTTAGCATTTAAAAAGTCCTCTAACATTTCAATCTGTAAAAGAAACAAAAAAATGTCAGAAACATAAATTGACATTTATAATTTTAAAATGTATGAATAACAATGTTAAAATAGTGACAGCTTACTAGTTAGTTTAGTTGAAACTGAATTTATATTTGTTATATCACTTCTGTATTTTAGTAGATATTTTACTTTCTTGCATACACGTTGTGTATAGAATATTATGTGATGGATAGTTACCGCTTTTTTTTTACAGATAAATCGGTTTTGTTACCCTCTAAGTCCAAAAACGTTATTGTGAGAGTGATGTTTGTTTACGCAGTGCTCATGAGACAAACGAAGCTACAGTAATAGATTTTAATTAAATATTGCTACATGAGTATATTTTGCCTATTTTTACTATAACTTATAATAAATTTATGTGTACCGTCTATAAAATAAAAAAATCTTCTCAAAATTGGCTTAACCGAATTTGATCAAATTTAGCTAAAATCTACATTACTTACCCCCCTCCCCAAACAGTACTCCTCACCATCTTTCAATAAATGTTATTCCCTCAAATATTTTTTTTAATTTATGACACAATTTAATGACGTTAAGATGAGATTTAATATATAAATATGTTTAAGATAATATACTAAACTTTAGACAGGGTAATTTTCACAGTTTTACTGACAATTAGGGAATTAAAATTGTTTACAATTGTTAGGTTAGGTTGGTTCAAATGTGAATGTGTGTGTGTGTGAAAGTTTTGCAAAGATTTGTGTCATTTTTGCCTACTGTGACATCAGTCAACGTCTAATAAAATCTTGAGTAAATATTTTTAATTGGCATCTGAAAAATCACCAGTGTGCGATTTAAAAATCAGTCTTTTTTTTAAAATATTTAATGAAGATTATGTATATTTGAATCTTTTGCGTTGAATAAAATCAATTATTACAATTTTGTATTATATAAATCAGACACTAGGAATCGATTTTAAATTTTGTTATGGGGATAAAATGGCGTCGAAATCGTTTACAAACAAATATCATTTTCATCTATTTTCTTGTTGACTTTTTTCATACTAACTGTAGTTTTTTTTACACACATTTTGACACATGTTTTTTCTTAATAATTTAAGCGATGCTCTGATCATTTCTTTACTAACAGTTGTAATGATCTGCCATTGTTTGGTTATGCGAATGATCAGATGGTTAGTTCCAGTGTGCGGTAACCTGGTTAGGGATCAGACGGCTGCATAAACGCCTATTGCTATATGGCTGATAGTCTGATCAAATTATACAAGATCAAATAGAACTGATGGAATTATTGTTGGGTCGCGTTAATTAAACTTAAGAGGTATAAACAAATTATGATAAATATGATGTGAAAACTGATATTAATTGTTCAGATATATATTTGAATTTTAAAGTATTTTGTTATTTTTACCAAATAGAGATTATTATTTTTGGAACCTAATACCAAAATATAATACATTCCAAAAATCAACCTGAGAATTATTTTTGTGTCAAATCTTTTGTATAGCAATAATATGGGTTTTTGTGGAACTTTGTAAACCACACCGACATCCGACCACGTCTCTTGCCATATTTATTCTTGCCAACGTAAACTGTACGGATTTTTGACTTTGCCGACTGTCAGTTTAGTCATGTAAACGTTCCTACTGTCCGAAATTTTTACGTTACGGCGTCTATACATTGTAAGTTGGGGAAAACAAAATGGCTGTTTTCTTAGTCGAAATCGGTGCATTTTACGAAATCACATAAGCGTTCTATACTTGTAGAATATCTTGTGATTTTATCATTGGATGGTCCTTAAAAAACGTACATTCCATTCATAATTGCAATTTTAGAGTGGTCCTTAGATTTAATGTTGTGAGTTGGCTACCTCGCATTCTATTAAACTTGAAATGACTTAAAAGTTTCTCTTTGAATGAAACCTTCCTCTGAAAAAAAAAACTCAAAGTTTCCTCCATGTATATAAATTAATTGCTGAAAACACTAAAACTGTAGGAAGATATTAATTAAAAATTCAAAGAAATAAACCGACAAAAAACATTTGAAAGCCACTTGTTTGTCCCAGCTTTCTGAGTTGTTGTAGGTTACTACGCTTAATTGATGACACTGAAATATGAATGAAATTGAAAAACATAAATTCAATATATAGGTGTTCAACTCACAAATAGATGTAAGTAAATTTACCTGTTATCCATCATATGACTTCATTCAGCTTATGTCTATGACACGTTTCCAAACACGTGTTTCATCATCGGATTCTTCAAAATATTAAAATGTTAACATCACAGATACACACGAAAAAAAACACATAACACAAATCACACAATTGAAACCTGTATTACGGGTAGACATCTATGTTGAACGTTCGAACGTTATTTGTTTTTTGTGTATATTTGATGTAAACATTTTAATGTTTTGAAGAATCTGATGATGAAACATAAGTTTCGAAACGCGTCTTAGACATAAGCTGAACGATGTCATAAAAGGTAAATTTAGTGAAAAAAGTAGTTTTAAAATAGATTTACTGCAGGTGAGTTTCTGTTCATAATTCACACCAAAGTGAAAAGTTAGAAATGTATGTGCTGGAATGGAAGGGGGAGGGTGTAACTTGATTATTACCTCCCAGCAACTCCCCTTTGTCGTGTGAACTCTTTATGATGCTGCTATTTGTATACACTACGACATAAGTATTTAATGGCAACACATTCGCAAAGGCAAAGAAAACCTGCCGAGGTAACGTAAACTCCCAGTAATTTATTTATTATTATTACTTAATTTTATAAAAAGGCAAGTGTAAAATTGTGCTTAGGTTGTTTATACTAAATACAAATATAAATTCAGTTTTTAATTCGCGACAAGTAGTTGAGATTACGACATGCAAGGACACGTTCCTCTTTCCAGTTTTTCATGTATCCAGTTTAATGCATATCTTTCAACATAATAATAATTTAAACAGGTCACTATTTAGGACAAAATGAGCTGCACAATCATGCAGGACCTTGATGAGAAGGAGCTACTTTAACACGTTTTCGCTATCTTTATTATTATTTTTTTTGTTCAACAAATATAAAAAAAAGGACCTGGAATCAGTCTACCAATTAACTTACGACATAGACTGGAATAACTCGAAAATTGGAACAAAAAGCAAAGTGAGAAGTGTACGCCCTATACTGGAAAGGACTAAGGATAGATCAGTTAGAAAAGCGTTAGCACATAAAGCCAAAGGTCCAGGGTTATAATTCCATTCTACGTCGTGTATTTTTCACTTGAAATATTTTTTAATTTAACAATACTGTTTGTAAAATCGCATAATCTTTAAAATCAATACATTTAAACAATCTATAATTTCTTTATGATCTTGTTCTTCGGATTGGACCTCGTCCATATTGTCTTCACAAATGTTAAACCTTCAGAAAGGACATCTGTAAAGTGCTCGAAACGTCGGCTGTACTCAACGTGCAGACAATATGGACGCGGTCGAACCCCGACGAAAAAGATCATAACGATGTTTGTGACCGTGGAAGTCTATCGTTCAAAATCTATAATTTATGTAAATCGTGTAATTTTTATGACAACTAGGCCCTAAATGCTTCGTAAAAATGTACATATTAAAAAGACTCTAATCCCTTCGTTAGCGTAAATTTTTCTGGACCCTTGAAGTTGTTCATATGTGAATAAGCCTGCATATTAATGTGAAATTGCTATGCTCCTGTCGATAACTCGGCTTTTTGTACTAAACACGTTTCACGTTTTATTGTGAGGACCATGTTTGAAATTATATTTACGATAGTAAAGTCGCAATTTGACATCTTTACATGCAAAATTGAAACCTGTGAGTTAAGACCTAATATTTTGTAAGTGATCTAATAAAAAGAAATGTTTAAAATGAACTACATTTTTATTTGTTCAATTCTATTTTTTTAAATGAATAATGTACATAAGCAAACTAGAGTCCCCTATATCGAATTAATATTTTAATGTTTGGTTTTGTAGCCGCTACTTTGCTTACGTACAGACGACAACGGCTAGGCCTGCATGTCCAAATCACTTTGAGGGAAAACAGTTTTCGGTGACAAGGAACCGTGACAATTTGTCGATAAATGGAAGTCGTTTTCCACTATTACAAAAGTTAACTTATACTTCTTATAGTTTACTTGACAAGTAAAATTAAGTTAATAATTTATAATAAGAAAACTTAGATTTTATAGACTAGTAAAGACTTACACTCTCTTTAACAACTAGTACTAACCTATTTTGTAATTTTCATGTTTTAAGTTATTTAATTTAAATGTATTTTAACGTTATATGTAATTTTGTTCTAGGTAAGAAGTCCTGGTTAGAAATTTTCTTCTTGTTTCATGACAATTTGTAAGTAACCGCTTAAGTTATATAAATAAATACAGTTTGTGTGTACACATTTGAGTGAATGTGAATGAATGCGCCTGTTTTTCTGTGAACATTTAAGACAATGTAATTGCCACCTTTATTCCTATAGGTGTAATTTTAGCATTCTTTCTGTGATACAATGTGTGTTATTGCGCGTTCCATAGATTGTAATATTTTTGACATGTTATTTATTAAATATCAGTTTGTAAATTAAAAGAAAGTTTTTTCAATTACAAATGTTTACCAATCAGTAAATTTAAAAAAAAAAAACTCAAAATTGTACACAAATCAATTAAAGCTGTAAACTAGTTGTAATTTAGTTATATTTAACACGGCAAAAATATCTTGCAATTCATTGATTTAAACAAAAAATATCAAAATTGTCGGAACTTGGAGCGTTTCATAACACATAAATCTAATGTGAACCCTTTATGAGCCTATAATTGTTAATATTAAGGTATATATATAAGAACATTTTGTCCTGTCATATCAGCGTCTTAAATACATAACTCGTATTATAAACTTTACTTGAATTATATTACATCACAGAATAAGACCTTGACTCAACATAGAGGTAAACGGCCGGATTGGTTCCTAGGGGATGGAGGAGGGGGAGAGACTTGAAAGTAAAAATTGGCACCGTCTGTGAGACGTCAGTATAGTAGTTAAGGGTTAAGACTATGTTTTTATGAATGCTATGAGGTTAAAATATGTCATAGTCTATACAATGTGCGCAGAATATAAAGGTTAAACGACAAATTAGAAAGTTGCTTGGAGTTAGTAACAAAGATGCACCTCCTACCCCCTCCGGTATGTGTTTTCTTCCAACTCTTCACTTCTCTGTGAATTATGCTCAAAAGCTCGGATGCAGTTAAAGTACTTTTTAAAATTTTATTCATAATTCAATGTCTCCAAGTTAAGTTGAGTTTAGCAACTCAAAGAACAAGGACGATCCTGTGGTTTATCCTGCACCCTACTTTTTGTTTTTATTTTTCTTGAATTATTAATTATTTAATTATATTTTTTTCTACATTTCCAAATGTATAAAACTAAGTAAACATATATTTTGAAAATACACCTGGTTATTCTTGCTGCAATTATTTTTTGTAGTATGTCACTACGTGTTTAAAGTTGACAAGTTAATGTTGCATCGATAACATGGCCCAGAGCCAACTGTTTAAAGCAATCATTTTATGTAAGTAAACTTGTATCAAACGCCGGTTTCATAGTGAAGACGTATTTACGTTTTAATAATTTTCATGATAAAGTCAATCACCTTTAATTAGTCTAATTATTTATTACTGATGTCATCGGAAAACCTTCACGTATTTTGAGGTTTTATATTATGCAATAATGATTCCATAATTTTTGTGAAGCAACAGCTGTTCACCTCTTACTAATACACCCTCCCCATTTGAGTTCTGTCATTATGGACAAATATAATTCGATTTAAATCTTCTAGAACAAACTTTATGTGTCAAGTAAATTATGTACGAATATTCTGTAGATGTCAAAAGTGAAAGGTATGAATAATATACCACCCAATTCTCATTTGTTTTACGACTTGTTTCAGTCAATTTCAAAAACCCCCAGAGTTGTTTTAAGGATTGAAATATTCCTCATTTATAATGAACAGTTTAACTTCATAAGAAACCTTAGAGATTACAATTTATAACCGAAGTTTCAAGGTTATTGTTTATTGTTATAAGATCTCTATAACAATTTATTTTCCACATTCTTCTTTATCTATTTTTTAACATACAGATCTTTTTAAGAAAACAATAATCCAATCGGGGTCAAATCAATTTAAACGTCCTGTCCATTTCATTGATTGGGTTAAATCAATTGAATCGTTAAAAATGGCGGTGAAAAGGTATACAATTATTATATGATTAAATTTATTGGGTTATAGTAACCTGGTGGTACCATCGGAGGAGGATCCCCAATTCTAGGAATGAAGGTCTGGCCGATTCCTTTTTCGACTCGAAAAGAGTCACTCATTGTTACACAAAACAATAGCTGTGAATATCGGAGGTAAACATTTCGATGGCACCACCAGATTGTTTAAGGGCCATTTTTTATCTCTGCTCTCCAACTATAAAATCTAGCAACTATTTAGTTTTTGATGATCACTTCATTCACTTCCAATTCAATCCGGCAAGGTAGACAGACTGTTGCTTATTGCAAAAAAATAAAAAAAGATTCTCAACTTATTTCCTACTTGATAACTATTAGAGAAAGGTTAGGTTAGGTTGAAAATGAATTTCACGGAATTGAAGTACTGAAATGAAATGAATCAGATAGAGTCGACTGATATGTACTTCTACTGTCCATCAACTGAAATATTGAAAATGTCCCTCCCTAAACTGGATGGTGCTACCACGCCTGGGTAATTCTCAAGACATCTAACAACAGACTTGATGTGTAGGAGCAGTAAAGATAGACAATAGAAGGGTTTCGGTGACACTTCTTCAGGTAGAAATAGCAGGTCAGGTACGATGGTACCATCAGGTTACTATGACCCAATTTATTTGCTAAATTCAATATCGATCTGTAGTTTGTTACACTTGAATCGAAACAAACTTCTAAAATCATAGTAAAACCGCTTTCTAATGAAACTACTGCTAACGTGATATAAAACCCATATCAAGGTTTAAAATGTTTATAATTTTAAAAAATAAGATGTAATGATGAATTTTCCTTTCACATCTGTATACAAGAAAATGGTAGTATTTTCGAATGTCCCTCATGAATAAAGCAACATCTGACTAGGTTTATGAGCAGTTAGACAAGTTGGTTACAAATAAAAGTCTATTGTTAGGCGTTTAGTTAGAACTTGTTAGAACCTTGAGAATAACTCTTTCCTTGTATGTCATAGATCGTAGAAAAGTTTTAAAAATTATTTGTACTGATGCTTAAATTTATTTTTTGACAGTAAAATGATATGTTCTTCACTAAAAACAAAAATATTATTGGAACTTTAACATTAAATCAAGCTGTAATAGCTTATATATATATAAAAGTGTGTGTGTGTGTGTGTGTGTGTGTGTGTGTGTGTGTGTGTGTGTGTGTGTGTTGCGACGGTTCATTTAAACCGTATTAAAAATGTCATACAATAACTGGAATAAAAATTACGTAGGAAAAACCGAAAGATCATTTAAAATACGTTATGTAGAACGCTTACATCACAGCAATATTGAAAGTAATCTAGAAACGTTATACATATTAAACGAAGGAATAACATTGACCAGCAAGAAATACAATATTTATAATGATCAGAAAAAATACTCTGAGTCTTTTCTAAATGAGAAACTAAATTTTATCTACAACTAAACTTATGACGCAATTTTAAAATAGATTCAGAGAACCAAAACGAGATTAACGTCAAAGGGTGATGGATTGATATAAGTTAAATTGATTCATTTGCCTAAACTCATTTACAATGGAAGGATGAGATCACAATCAAGAACTGTTTTAGTAAAAAACATGACAAATAAGAAATTATTATCCAATGATAATATGTAACTGTTAATATGTTACTGTTAATATGTAACTGTTATTATGTAACTGTTAGTATGACACTGTTAATATGTAACTGTTAATATGTAACTGTTTATATGTAACTGTTAATATATAACTGTTATTATGTAACTGTTTATATGTAACTGTTTATATGTAACTGTTAATATATAACTGTTATTATGTAACTGTTAAGTGTACGTGTAAAATAACGTATTTTTTTATTACGTCTGATGATGTGGCTCTAGTGAAGGCGTAAGAGTTGTAGTGACCGACAAGAAAACGGAACTGTTTTTGACGACAAAATAAAGTTATATTTCAATAAAAACCCAAGTGTTCTGTTTTAACACTAATAGTGATTGTTATAAAATTATATATTAAAATATAAAGCATGTAAAAGGATCTACTAGTTGGTTTGTTGTGTGCTATCATGTCAGCTTTTCACCTACATATTGGAGCATTATAAAATTCATAAGGTTAAATAAATTCTCAGAATTTTAAAACTGCTTTCATTGAAAATCTCTCTGTCCACACCCCTTTCAACTTTACCATCTCCTGTATTAAAGTTATGTCCATTTTATTGGCAGCTTGTGATTAAGTCTTTGCTTTTGTGAATGTAATGATATTAAAATGTGGCACAGTCTATGCAATTAGCAGCTGTATAAAGAGGTCAAACGACAAAGGGGAGTTACTGGGAGTTATTAATCAAGTTATACTCTCCTCCTGCATGTGTTTTTCCAACTTTTTACTTTGCTGTGAATTATGTATAAAAGCTCAGCTGGCTTTAATCTATTTTAAAACTACTTTTTACAGTTAAATTCATAATTCAATGTTTTCATTAAGATTAGTACAGTTACACCGAGAACGTTGACATTATATAAGCTTCTAAATATCTGGATCATGTTTTTCATCTTTTTAAGTTTCTTGAATATAAAATTAACAAATTTTACCTTTCTACCTTTAGTCTTTTCAGAAAATCAGCAATATGGAGCGCTATATAAAACGCAAACAGAATGTTTTGAAATTAGTCAAGTTTATCTGAGAAGGTAAACCACTCAAAACAAAAACTTTAAGGGTTCACTTTAATATTTTAAATATGTCACTTTTTTGATATTTCTTAAAGACAATTCGCTATTTTTTAGAATGATAATTTGATTTATTAAATAACACAAACTCTACTTGGCATGAATAACACAACATCTAACCTAACTCTTTATGTTAGGCAAACATTAATTACTTCCGTCAAATCATTTCTCTCATCATACCTGTATAATAACTTAATCACAGCTCTTTGATTAGATATTGTAATAACTATCTTGGATTAGTTGATCAGACAATGAAGCTTGTTGTAATTGAAGTTGGTGCAACCTACTGATAGCTAAGCAGTTTATCGCACACTGGAACTAACATTTGTATAACTTTACAACAGCTGATAATTTTAATGAACTGCGATACGGTTACTATTAAGAACTGTTTAAATAAATACACTGAGTAAACCTTGTGGAAAATTGAAAAGGTGTAATTAATATAATTTTCATTACAAAAATATACATCAACAAGATGACTTAAAGTGTAGAGACATCAGTTTAGTAACAAAACAAGTATCTATTTATTACTTTATTATTCGTTAGTATTATTTTTATATATTGTTACATTAATGATAGTTTAAGAAAAAGTTTTTTTTTTTTAAATAAAACGATGAAAAAAGTTGCAATTTCTAAAATCAAGTACTACTTCTTTATTATATTGAGGAGGATTTTTTTTACACAAACTTCGTTCATTTATGTTCGTTTAGTTGGTGATTATATATATATATATATATATATATATATATATATATATATATATATATTGACTGAATTGTAATTTATATAAGTTGATAGCTGCACATATTTCTCTAAGAATATAAATAAAATTAATTTTAATAAACGTTAAGGAAAAATATGTCCTTCTTGACAGGGAATTTTTTCACAAATAAAAGTGCAGTTTTAATTTGGAAAATTAAACATTGCAACTGTCTAGTTAGCTGTCAACAACCAAATTATCGTTATTAAAAAAGAGAAGCTATAACTATTTAACTATATTTAAGTCGTTATTTTTATTTTATACGTCAAATGTTGGACGACCTTATAAACAGTTTATTAATACACTCTCAAGAAACATTACATTATTTGCTATATATTAATTTATATAGTAATTACATGTATTTTATTTAAAAACTTTAAATGGTATTTTTAGCCATTTCCGAGGAAACTTCTAAAAGAAACGTTCAAATAATAAGTTGCACATTTAAAATTGGACAACAAAACATAGGTTACCGATATCTGTATCTTGAGATTTAAAATAATAATTTCTCTGGTTTATAGCTTATCAAAATACCGTACTGAAATTGCTACACATTTTGTCTCATATAACTTTTTAAATCAACTAAAGTGGCATTTTTTTTTACTTTTGAATAAAAATTGTGAATTTTGTTATACCAAATAAAGTTTTAAATGAGGTAACACTCGATGGTTGTTTATGTAAAAAATGTTAAGGTGTTCTAAAAGAACACGTTTTAAGGGCAAATGTAAAATCATCTTATTTTATTTATTCTTTTTTAAACCAGAAAACATTTGTAGGTTTTCAGTTATTCCGAGTTTAAAAGTGATTTTATCGGTCGGAGAGTTTTTGCACACTCGTTATATATTAAAGGATGTAATGCAACCATTTATCAAAAGGTAATAATTAAATGAGTTGGTTTGTGACACGTTTTTAGTTGTGTTTCAAACAATGCCGTTACAAATTAAAATTCATAATGAAATGTCAACATTAACTGCACAATTAAAGCAAGCCTCAAGGTGTTTGTTTTGTTGTCAAATTTGATGACACTACACGTTTAACCTAACCACCACACTCGTTTTTCTACTCCCTGAAATTTACCACCTGTAATAAAAGAAAAATGTTTAATGTATGAGTGAAATAATTGCTGCCATTTAATATATGGCGTAATTATAACAGTTTAAATAAACTATGTACAAAGATTGGACAAATTTTAGTACACGATCATTGGCCAATGTAATTGACCACCAAACGAAATATATACAACTTTCCAAAAAAAAAAAAAATAAAATAAAAATAAAAAACAGTACGCCAGATATCTATAAGAAAGAAAATATTACACATGCCAGTTTGAAAAATAAATAAATGGAAAACATACACTATACCACTGTAGACCCACTCATAAACTCAAAAACAAAATTTCACTCCTTCAAATGAATACAAAATACTTTAGTTTTCATTAGTTCTACTCTACTGATTAAATAATAAAATTTATAGTCATAACTGTTAAAATATAGTTATAATATTTTTAAAAAACCTGTTACTTGAACTTTAATTTGAGAGGAGGGTGGAAATTGTTTACAACACCTCTACGGTATAAGTGCATGAAGTGTGTAATAAGAAATAGGTCGTGCAGTTCTTGTATTGTAACAGAACAAGTTAAATGGTGTGGATGAAGGTCTGTCATGGAAATTTCATATAAAGGTACTGCAATCCAACCCAAATAGAATCTTAAGTGTACTTTTTTATTAGAAGGGAATTGTTCCTAGATATGTTCTGCGTAAAATATATTTTTTAATGGTTCATAGTAGGTTGGAATACGGAATCTGTTGTTGGGGAGGTACATATATCACGAGCAATAAATCTTTGATAATGGTGCAAAAAATGTTTATAAGACTATCATGCATAAAAGGAGGATCGTTTCATCACTGCCATTATTTCGACAACTATCTACATTACCACTTATATATTTATATATATTAGGGGTTATGAAAAGCTTTTATATAAAGAGCGGACGCTTTTCAGATCTGCAGTAGAGAAATAATTACTTGCTTATACAGAGGAACAAAGTTTTTGTATCCAGAACAAAATTGACAATCTGTTCAACATTTTACTCTGTAGTCTCACCGAGAATATATAACCAACTTCCAGAAAATATAAAAGCCTGCACAAACCTAAACAAATATCTAATTCTTTTGAAAAACTGGCTTTTGGGCATGGACTGTGTTGAAGGTCTGTTGGAGGTTGTGGTATAGGAATGCATTACTATTCTAATTTCGTTTGGATGAGTGTAAAATATGTTATAGGGGTGTGGAAGTGTTTTTTTCTCTTAATAATTTTGTTTATTGTTGTATTTCTTTTTATCATGTTAAACTTGGAGATAGGGATGTGTATATATTGGTATGAGAGAGAATATGTATGGACTATTATGGTATGTGAGTGTTTGTATGTTACGTATGTGTAAGATTTTACCACTTTATATTTATGTCGTAAATGCAAATAGATGTGCATAATTAATTATCATAGAACAAATTATTATTTAACAAATTATAATATTTGTAATACATGTTAAATTAAATTTAAATTTATTAATAGTTTAACTGCTTCCGATGGTCTCTAATTCTGTTATATCTTATTTTTTCTCTTTTTACTTGAGATATGCAGCCTCAAAACGGGTAGACCCATGGAGACTGCTTTATTCCATTCCATATATATATATTTTTTTAACTTAAGTTGTTTATCTTAAGTTGTTTTTTTGTTTAGGATTTAGAAGTAATATTGTTTTGGTTTTTCTTTCCTGTTTTTGTGTACTTTAATTTAAAGTAATGTATTATTATGTCATATGTCAATTTTTTTTGTTTTGTTTTAGTTTGTTGTTAAAGAATGCTTTATTTTTATCTTATCTCTTTTTCTCAATCTAAATCATGTTTTGTTTATCTAAATGTCAAAAAATGGAATGGAAAATAAAAATAAAAATTAAAAAAAATAAAAATGTGTTAAGCATTTAATAACTTAATAAGGATTTTTTTGTATAGGAACGACTTTACTGTTAACCGAGTCTTAATCAACTCTCAGGCAACAAATTATTTCGAAGCGAATTTTTCTGAAGAGTAAAAACATATCAACCAAAGAAATTAGCTAAACCGCGAGTAAAACAACGTTATAAATTCTAGTATTTTGGAAATTATCAAAATTAACAAAAAATTTAGGCCTGGGTTTGAAACATTTTCGATAGGTCACGTTCAATATAATTTCGATAGTAACTGTAATTAAGAAATAAATTTCTCTTATTTTCTTTAACAACAAATAAATAAGTTATTAGGTAAATTGAGTGTTTTCAACTGTATAAAAGGGTGGGTGATAGCGTAATAAATCTACAAGTTAATACTGTCAATAATTTCTTCAAAATAACAAAAAAAATCTTTAAACGTTAAATTTCGAATTATAGAAATGTTTATGTAGTAAAGTAAAATGAAGACTGTCCAAAAAGTAACAGCTGTCAATATTGAGAGAGGGAAATTACAATTGGTAAGGAAATCTAATTTTCAAAGCTAAAATAAATCGAATTAATTCTTGATGTGATGTACACATTGCAATAACAAACTTTATTTATAACAAGGTTTTTGCATCTTATTTGTCTAGTTTTATTGGACTTTACAGCCCACCAGAAATGTAAGAATATTTTGTAAAGTCACCGAATAAAATTTATTTATATTTAGAGAATATCTTTTAAATTAAGTAAAAATTTCACTAATAAGAAATACTTCCCCAAAGTATACCACGCTACGTAAAGAAAACTACCACATGGAGTATATTAAAATACGCTTCATTAATATAATTAACTATAGTAGTGTAAAATTATATTAACGTTATGTAAGTAATTTAATTTGATTTAAAACGGATTGTGTAGAAATATAGAGATAAAACTTAGAACTGGGTGGTACTGCAAGCGAAGCGAGTATTTCTCCGTTAAGGCTATCATATCTCAAACTATATTCCCCGATATTAAGTGGTGATTCCCCCCCCCAACCGTGAATCACCGAGAAGGGTGATATACACAGGGACCTCTAGAGCGCTATTGTGGCCCCTTACTTCTTCTAAGAAAGAGAACTGTCGTCTTAAGAAGCTACTTCCCCAACTACTTTAGGGGTTGTTTATTCACTAAACTTAGTATATTCTTAAATAGGTTGTCTTAAATGATTTTCAATTACTTTTCAAAGACTTAAACGGTTCAGTCATTTTTCAAAAAGGTTCCCCTGTGAATATTCTCAAACTATATTTCTCTAAAGTAACACATCCCTGTAACAAGACTTCCTTACATTCCCCTTCCTAAGATCACATGTTATTTGTCTAGAGAGGGAAAGAACTGAAGGTTTATTCATCGATCACCCAAATATCTAACAATAGATTCACCAGTAATAAATCATTTACATGATCATTAACATTGAATAAGTGTTTAATGCACTGTTATTGAGATAACAGAACAACCTTCGGTCATGTCGGCACCTTATATCGTGTTTTAGTATTGAAGAATACTTTTTGTATTTAGTTGACTAGTTAGAGAGAAGCTTTAAATTTGAAATGACACAATAAGAATAGAATCTTTGTATTCTTTGTCTGTTTAAATAAAAATCCCCTCATTTCATAAAACGAGTTGTTGTTAGTTGAAAGTAAAACATTAAGGAGGGTATTATTTTACAATTAATATACCTAAATACACGTACTTCTCTCTTGAATAAAAATAAAATTTAATTCTGTTTCCATATCTTAGAGTTTGAAGTGGAGTTTCTACCTCTCAGACAAACATTTCGCTTTTAAGAGCAAAAAAAGGTTTTTTATTTAATAATTTTTTTCTCAAATACAATAAGAAACACTTTATATATTTAGCTTACTTATAAATATAATATATTCAGTTTGCAAATAATAAGCTTACATTGTTAATCGATGCACGTTTTTTACTTAGCCAGTATATGAAGTTTGGTATTTCGACATCTGTTTTTTGACTGAACTTCACATTTCATAGACTATGGAAATGGAAAAGTATTGTTACCCGCCTTCAGTCGTTAAAAACAAAACGATAATTTTCTATATTTTGAAATGATGGAATTTCCAAATCTATAGACGTCTTTAAGGCGAGTGGAATAAGCCTTGAAATTTATGATAAAATTCCTACCTAGTCCTAGTAATTCTTCTATGGTTGGATTTTATTTTATTATCGTTACAAATACAATAAGACACAATTTATTGTATGATCTTTCACTCCTAACTATATCTTTCCATAAACGCCATAAGCTCTACAGTGTGTCTATAAAAGGACCGCAATTTAAAAACTTTTGTTGGAAGGGTTTAATTTTCTTGTGACTATACTTTATAAAACTACTGTACTTGTGTGTGTGATGGTGCAGTGTAATTTGCTCCTAGAGGTTAATGGGTAGATATTAAGTTTCTTTTGAAATTGTCGCAACTTATTGCAAAGGGTGTCCTTTTGAGTCATAGTTTGGAAAATAATACAGTTTCTCTCTCTCTCTCTCTCTCTCTCTCTCTCTCTCTCTCTCTCTCTCTCTCTCTCTCTCTCTCTCTCTCTCTCTCTCTCTCTCTCTCTCTCTCTCTCTCTCTCTCTCTCTCTCTCTCTCTCTCTCTCTCTCTCTCTCTCTCTCTCTCTCTCTCTCTCTCTCTCTCTCTCATATTGAAGAATGAGTTAAAATTTCCCTTCGTAGAAAATAAACTTTCAAGTTTTATCTAAAAGTGTTACTTTTCTCTTCTTCAAGTGTTTTCGTTGACCGTAATAATAATTATTCCAAAGTAATCCCTTAACTTTAATGTCTTCAAACTGTGTAAACTTGCTTAAGTAATTTTCCAGTCTGGTGTTGAATTCCTGCGTGTCAGCATTTCAACTACATTACGCTTATTAAAAACTTCCATAAGTTCTCAGAATTTTAAACCTGCTTTCATTAAAAACGTGTCATATTTCCACTATGTAAAGCTTAACCATGTCCTAGGAGTTATGTCGTTTTAGTGACAGCTTGTATTAAGTCTTTGCTTTTGTGAATGTAACGAAATTAAAATGTGTCAGTCTATACAATTAGCAGCAGTATAAAGAGGTTAAACGACAAAGGGGAGTTGCTGGGAGTTATTAATCTATTTACATACTCTTCCATCACTTCCGTTCCGGATTGGGTTTCTTCCAACTATTCCATTTCGTGTGAATTATATAAAGAAGCTCAGCTGAATTAAATCTATTTTAAAACTACTTTTTTACAACTTCATTCGTAATTCAATATCTTCATTTAAGCTTAGTACATCAACTCGGAGAACTGGGACAAACGAGTTGATTAATAATGTCTCTCTACATCCTACTCTTTGTCTCTTTATTTAATTTAACGTAACCTCTGCAGTCCTAGTCTTTTCGACAATTCAGCAATATACATTGAGTAAACGTTTCCACAGTTTTAACAGATGACCAAATTGTCACTTTCTAAAGTTTTCTTGTTTAGCTGAGAGGGAGATGACCCACCCACAACTCAATGTCTAATAATTCATTATAAAATATTAAATAGAATAGGGAATTAGAAAAAATATTTAAGTCCACCTTTTTACAATGTTACTTTTAGCCTGAAAATAATACAAGAATATTTTGACCGCCAGATATATTGTACCACATCGCAAGGGGATAATAATATAATGCTTCTACTTATAATCGCTTATTGATGATAGTAGAATATAGGGCACCTGGGTTACGACAAACTAGGGCACCTGAGAACTGGGGCACTTGGGTTACAAAAGCCAATAGGTCCCTGACGTCACTTCCAGAGACGTCATAACGACGTCACTGGAGATGACGTCATTAGGGTACTAGAGACTAGGGTAACAGAATCCCCTACGTGAAACAGATGCCCTAAGTTTAGACGCAAACCAGATGTCCAAAGTACAATGTTAACTTACCCGAGGTCTTTCCTCCTCGACATCTCGACGAAGACTAACTAAACTTAAGATATAACCGGCCTATAAAGCACAATACTACGTCACAATACTACGTCACAATACTACGTCACATAGAGCTATGGGGCACCTGAGTACAGATTGACTAGCACTATGGGACACCTGAGCACTGGGACACTTGGGTTACAAAAGCCATTAGGCCCCTGACGTCACTGGAGATGACGTCAGGGGCTTAATGGCTTTTGTACCTCAGGTGTCCCATAGCATTATGGGGCACCTGAGTACAGATTGATGTCGCATAGCGCTATGGGACACCTGAGTACAGATTGACGTCACATAGCGCTATGGGACACCTGGGCACAGATAGACGTCAGCTCTAGTATCGTCATTATGACGTCTCAAAAAAGACGCCACAACATCGTCACCGGAAATGACGTCATTGGGGAATTACTCTATGTTATTATGCCACGTCACCTAACCCCTACATCACACAATATTACAATACATAATAGTACATCAAACAAAATTTGTAACCTACCAGAGATCTTACCCCTTCGAAAGCTCGACGAAGACTAAAATAAAAACGAATGATACAATGATTATATAATAATACACTATAAAACCCATACTGATTGAGGCTGAGAAATAACGTACCATAACACATGTAATAAATATAATAATTAAGCATTTATTAAAATATATACAATTATATCCTATACGCAATAATCCGGGGAGGTCCCTCATCTTCCCCTCCCCAGCATCCCCAATCCAACTCTTCAATCATGAACTCATAACACTCCCTTTGAGGCCTGGGTGGAACCCTAGGAGGATCCTCCTTTTTCGGTTCCTCGTTAATCTGAAATAAAAATTACCGAAACTATAAAGGAATGCTACGATAGTCGATAATACAACTGTAATATTACAAAAAAACATAAAAGAATAATCAACCTTCGAAACTATAAATGTTTATAACGAAAATACAGCAGCGATAATAGTAATAACGAAAATAATAATCAACTTCCGAAATCATAAATGTTTGCTACGACAATTGAAAACATAACATTAATAAAAGTAACACCAAATAATAATAATTCCACCTCCGAATCTGTAAATGATTATAACGAAAAATAAAAACACTTTTGTAATAATATAACACCAAAAATAATAATTTACTTACGTGGAATAAGTTAGGGAGTTCCGCCCCGATGAAGTGGTCTACGTAATCGCTCATAGTGGTTCTGCTCCTCTCGGTAGTTCAAATTAGACTAAGCCTACATATATTGTACATACGCTAACTCCCACCTCTACAACTAGCGTCACGCTTCCCCCACTGCCAGGTTGTTGAATACGCGAAATATTAACTTGACATTTCAGTTGCGAGCCTAAACTGAATTAATTCGTATCAATTTTTAATTATGACCGACGACGAATCAGGTAAAAAGTGTAATCTAAATTTCGGCAACAGGATATAAAAACCGCACACTATAAGAATAGACTTATCTGGCAAGTTTTATCAAAAATTCACAAAAATCTATTTATAAACGGAATTAAAAAATCTTTTTTGAGTTGAAGATAAATAAATGGACGTTCCAATAAACGAACAATCTAGCTGACATAATATATATTTATATCTTAAAACGCCAAAATTGGGGAGAAATTTTTAATACCACATTTAAATCGTAAATTCAAATATTTCTATTTTAAAAACAAACAAAAATTTCAAAGTGGGAAACATCATTTTTATTACGGTCTATATTAATCCTGAAAATTTCATAAAGATAAGTACATAAAGGCACTAAAATATAGTAAAAACCAAAACCTAACCTTTTCTCTAAATTTTACCCGTATTCTAGCTTAAACAATAACTGTAAATAATCGAAATCAAGTACTCACATAAAATCGTTTGAAACACTGTAAATTACTATTTACAAAATTTACCGTGAATTATTTAGTCTTCATAAATAACAATATTATTACTTTTATCTAATTAATTACGTTGAAATTAATTTTCCACAAATGACGAGATATCGTCAGATGGCCCAAAAAGTTTTAAATCTATATCAGTAACAAGATTTGGTTAAGATACAGTACTTTTGTATCACCCTAT
This sequence comes from Aphrophora alni, assembly GCA_963513935.1. Taxonomy (NCBI): domain Eukaryota; kingdom Metazoa; phylum Arthropoda; class Insecta; order Hemiptera; family Aphrophoridae; genus Aphrophora; species Aphrophora alni. Next base: position 56,551 of record CAUPSG010000928.1, on the reverse strand, counting down.
ACGTAAATAGTCTGACACATGCACCATTCTCACAGTCGTGTAAATTTTTTTGCACTAGCAAAGAACATATGGTGTTTGCCAACTACCACCCGCACGCACATGTGTTCGTATGCAATAAATTACAACGTGGGAGATATGCGAAAATAAATTACAACGTGGGAGATATGCGAAAATAAATCACAACGTGGGAGACTTCCAAAAATAAATATCCGCTTACCAGCATACAAACAGACATCTGTTCACATGTAAGTGCAATGCGTTGGTCTAACAAAAACAACCGTGATATTTATAAGCTATCACCCTCTAGTCTACATAGCTATCCCTACTATAAAAGCCTCAGTCTCGATTCCCAGTTACCATTTCAGTTTCAAGATTGCTATCAGTGATTATGTAAGTAAAATATAACAATAGTTTTTGATTTGAATCGTTACTATAATTATTTAGGATACATTGTTTTTGAAACACGATATATCCATACAGGCATGCGTGTTTGCGAACGCATATTAGTCACGGTTCTATAACTTTCAGGTAAACAAAATAATTGATTGTTTGTGAGCACATATTATATTCATGGTTCTGTAACTCCTATAACTTTTATATGAGTAAAATATTTGCCAGGATATAATTAATTGTGTGTGTGTGTGTGTAGGATCGTATTAGATTATCATCAGATGTACCTTTGTATAATTCCGGAACAATACATGTATTCATGTGTATGGTTGGGGAAACAGGATTTTGATTTTCCTGCAGTCACTTTGGTTCCCGTAGTCATCTGAGTAAGTACAATCCCTCTCGTATATACTTTTATATTTCTATACCAACTATTCATATACATTCAAATCGTTTTGTTTGTTCTATGTAAAAATTATTCATACGACTATTGATTTTCATTAATAGTTCGATTGTCTTTACTTTTAATATATCATTTATTCATTATATAGTTATATAAGATTTATACTATTTCTATATGTTGTATTATACGATTATTTATTCACATTTTTAATTTATTATATACATAATTTTGATATTTATCTGTGTGTGTGTGCTATTGGGGGGCAAATACATTTCTATATATTACCATAGTTTACCTACAAGATATAATGGACCCTATAAACCGTATAAGTACAACGACATCCCATGTTCGAAAATATCGACTTACAGGTACAAAAACGCTTTTCAAATTTAATATCCCACCAAAACATGTTAATACCGTCGATTGGTTAAAACTGGGGTTACAAAAACTAGTTAACGAGATGAAACAAAACGGTAATGAAAATGATAGAATCGGTTTCACGTTCCAAAACGAGAGAATTCAAACACCAGGGTATATTGCATTTAGACCATTAACTGAGATTTCAATAGATACCCTTTGGGCTGTTATTGGTAGTATAATCCAGAGTGGTTCAGTGTCAGGGTCGTGGACTGATACATTTCAATTAACATGTACAAAAGTTAGCCTACCAGTAGGGTTAGGTCGTAGACGGGGTCTACATTATAATGACTTTACTGAAGAGTGTAAATCTAGGAAGGGTGTTGTAGTTATAAACAATACAGACAATTTATGTCTACCTAGAGCCCTGGTCGTTGGTATTGCGCACGCTAAAAAAGACCCATATTACAATGCTATTAGACAATACAGATGTAAAAGACAAACAACCGAAACTCAAAAACTATTAAACGATGCTAATGTAACTATTCCTGAAAACGGCGCCGGTATTGCAGAATTGAAAAAATTCCAGGATCACTTAAAAAACTATAAAATTACTGTTTATCAATATGGGGCTAAGGGTCGTGATATACTATTTGAACAACATATACCTAATGCCGAATATAAAATTAATCTATTGTACAACCAAAATCATTTCAATCTGATAACCAGTCTAACTTCAGCATTTGCGTGTAGTTACTTTTGCGAAAACTGTCACATTCCTTACAACACGATAGGTGATCATGTTTGTTCAAACGTTTGCAGCTCATGTAAGCGTTCACCACCTTGCGAAAAAGATGGTAGCGTTTCAACGTGTGACCAGTGTAATAGAAATTTCCTTAATCAGACTTGTTTTAATCAGCACAAGACAACGTTGTGTAACATACTAAAATATTGTCTGAATTGTAACCGTAGTTTTAAAAAGACAAGACAACATCCGAAACATACATGTTATGAGGAATACTGTAGTGTTTGTTCAAAATATAGACCCTCCGGACATCAATGTTATATGAAAATAGATATCAAAAAACCTAAAAAGGACGGATATTTATTGATTTTTTTCGATGTAGAAACGACCCAAGATACACCATCAACCTCAAATCCCGAAACTAGAGTTCATAAAGTCAATCTGTGTGTTTCACAACAATTTTGTAATTCGTGTCCTAATAATTGTCCGACAGAGCATGATAAGTTACACATTTTCAATACCAATCCTGTTAATCAGTTTATGGAGTATATCATGAATGTTCGGAAAAAATTTACAAATGTATGTATTATATCGCATTACGGCTCAGGTTTTGATATACAATTCATTTTAAAATATATTCTAGAGGAAACTCAATTCACACCTGAATTGATAACTAGAGGTACCAAGATAATATTACTAGAATTAGATAATGTTCGTTTTATCGATTCCATTAATTATATGCCTATGGCATTATCAAAATTACCTAAAGCTTTCGATTTACCTCCTGAAAAAAAGAAGGGGTACTTTCCTCACCTTTTCAATACAAGGGAAAACCAGAACTATGTAGGACCTATGCCGTCTATTGATTTTTACAACCCTGATTCCATGTTTGACGAGAGTCGAAAAGATTTTTTAAAATGGTATAATATACAGATTCAGAACAATTACGTTTTTAATCTTCAAGTAGAACTCGTAGCTTATTGTATATCAGACGTTGATATCTTAGCTCAAGCGTGTCTTAAATTTAGACAAATGTTCTTAGATCAGTGTAATGTGGACCCTTTTTTAGAGGCCGTCACAATAGCTAGTGCATGTAATCTAGCGTTCAGACGTAATTTCTTAAAAAAGGATACAATAGGAATTTTACCTAGAAAGGGATACAGAATGATTGATAATCAGTCATCTATCGCTTTACAGTGGTTAACATATAAAGAGGACCAAATAGGAACACAGATAGAACACGCCGGTAGAGGTCGCGAGGTCAAAATTAATGGGATGAGTGTCGACGGAATCTCAAATAACACTATATTTGAATTTCACGGGTGTTACTATCACGGATGCCCCGACTGTTTTCCTCTAAATCGGGATGAAGAGTTACATAACGATTCAGCCGATACATTCAATTTAAGATACGAGAGAACGCAATTAAAAACACAAAGACTTGCGTCAATCGGTTACACTGTAGTCGAAATGTGGGAATGTAGATTTAGGCAACTAAAGAAAGACAAACCTCTCGAGACTGCCTACCTAGAAAAACACCCTATACTAAATATGTTACCTCTAAACCCACGTGATGCATTTTTTGGTGGTAGAACTGGGAATACAAAATCATATCATTTATGTAAAGAAGGAGAATCCATACATTATGTGGACGTTTGTTCATTATATCCGTGGGTATGTAAGTATGGTAAATATCCTGTAGGTCACCCTGAGATTTTCATAGGTAACGAGGCTTGTAAGGCCCAAGGTCTAAACTCTGAAGGGCTCCTAAAATGCAAAATACTGCCTCCAAATAATTTATATTTACCGGTTTTACCTGTAAGAATGAACAACAAATTAATGTTTGTGCTGTGTCGAACATGTGGTGAAAATGTTAATGCGAATGAATGTTGTCACGATATTGAAGAACGTGCCCTATCGGGTACTTGGGAAATGAGTGAAATCCGTAAAGCTATACAAAAAGGTTACATTATATTGGACATGTATGAGCTTTGGGTGTACAAGATGGCTACTTTTGACAACGGAGGGCTGTTTACAGATTTTATAAACACTTTTTTAAAAATAAAACAGGAGGCATCAGGTTTTCCGTCGTGGTGTGTGACAGAGCAGGATAAATGTAAATATATCGAAGACTATTTCACACATGAAAGTATTAGACTTGATTCCACTAAAATTGAAAAGAATAGCGGTCTAAGATCGCTTGCAAAATTAATGTTAAATTCATTTTGGGGCAAATTTGGGCAAAAGGAGAATCAATCTAAAGTTAGAATTATAAGGAGATCTAGTGATCTGTTTCAACTATTATGTAGCCCTTCCGTTGTAGTAACAAATGTCCAAGAAATTAATGACGAAACGTTATTTGTATCGTGGGAGTATATTGAAGAATCTGCCGACATATTACCTACTGTAAATGTCGTGTTGGCTGCGTTCACTACTAGTCAGGCGCGGCTTAAACTGTATGAACATCTTGATGCTTTAGGCCAACAAGTATTATACTTCGACACAGATAGTGTAATATATCTTTTTAAAGAGGGTAAACATAAAGTAGTTACAGGTGACTATTTAGGCGAAATGACCGATGAACTTACAGAATATGGACCAGATTCATATATCAGTGAGTTTGTCTCGGGAGGTCCCAAAACATACGGATACAAAGTCTCTACAAATACAGGTCAGATCGTTACGGTTTGTAAAATTAAAGGTTTCACACTAAATTTTAGAAATTCGCAGATACTAAACTTTGATTGTTTAAAAAGATTAGTTGACACCGAAGACGATGTTGAGAACATTAACGAACCAATTTACATAAGTGGTAATCAAATTAGGAGATCCGTTATTCGTGAAGTTGTTACAATAAATGAAAAGAAAAAATTTAGTATAACAGGTGCTAAAAGAAAGAGATTTGGAGAGTATGATACAGTCCCCTATGGATACAAGACCATGCGTATTTTATAAATAACTGTGCTATTCTCTAAATTCTATCATTTACATGATGAATGTAAGACAGGCTATTGCCGCAGAGTTGCATAAACCAGCCCGTAGGCGTTACCCGACCAGAAATGTAACTATAAAAGGGGTAAATGACCTGTATCAGGCTGATTTGGTCGAAATGATCCCTTATGCGAGAGAAAATAAAGGGTTCAAGTATATATTGACAATGATAAACTGTTTAACAAAATATGCTTTTGCTGTGCCGTTAAAAACAAAATCAGGCGTTGAAGTAGCTAAATGTTTAGACCCTATACTTAAAAAACATCGTATGAAACATTTGCAAACCGATCAAGGGAAAGAATTCTTCAACACTCGTGTGAAACAGTTAATGATAAAATATAACATTAATCATTACCATACATACTCTGACAAAAAAGCTTCCATAGTCGAAAGGTTAAATCGTACGTTAAAAAATCTAATGTGGCGTGAATTTACAGCTCGGGGCAGCTATGAATGGTTAACCCTTTTAAAAGAAATATTAAAATCATATAATAATACAGTGCATAGTACCATAGGAATGAAACCGTCTCACGTATTGAAAAAGCATGAGAAACTATTATTACAAAAACTAGATCGTAAAACCGTAAAAGCTATACCCAAATTTAAACTAGATGAAAAAGTTAGAATTTCCAAATTTAAAAAGACGTTCGTTAAAGGTTATTTACCTAATTGGACAAACGAGGTTTTCTCAGTTTACGCTATTGTACCGTCAAAACCTATAACTTATATTCTACAAGACTCGAAGGGGGAAATTTTAAAAGGCGGGTTTTATGGTGAAGAATTAAATAGATCAAAAATAGGTAATGTATATCTTGTTGAGAAAGTTATAAAGAAAAGAGGTGATAAGGTCCTTGTGAAATGGTTGGGGTTTGATCAGACACATAACTCATGGGTAAGTGAAAAGGAAATTGTCAAATAGGATAGGTTAGGTTACGGTTACTGTAGAGTATTAGAAAAAACTTATATAATACTCATACAAATCAATTTAACTTCAGTATTACGTCATCATGAGGGTCGAGCACTCGTTACATACAATGAATATGACGAATTTCGACACTTTTCTCAAGAAAAAGGCTGTAAATAAAAGACACAGCTCATTACTCCCAAACACAATCAGAGCATTACTTTGCGGGCCGTCAAATTGCGGTAAGACAAACGTTATATTTAACTTGCTTTTTGAACCTAACGGCTTAAAATTTGCTAATGTTTACATATTTTCAAAATCCCTTCACCAACCAAAGTACAAGTTCCTGGAAAAGATTCTTGAAAATTCTGACGTCGGATACTACCCATTCACTGATAATGAATTCGTAATCCCGCCAAACGAGGCCGAACCTAATTCTATAATGATATTTGATGATATCGCTTGTGAAAAACATAACAATATTCGTGCTTATTTTACTATGGGGCGTCATAATAACATTGACTCTTTCTATTTAGGTCAATCTTACAGTAATATCCCAAAACACTTGATTCGTGATAATGCAAACCTTTTAATAGTATTTAAACAGGATGATCTGAACTTACGCCACATTTACAAAGATCACGTCAATACAGACGTTTCATTTGACGAGTTTAGAAATATTTGTGCTATAGCCTGGGGGGGTAATCACGGTTTTATTGTGATAGATAAAGATAGTGAAAAAGATACTGGTCGTTACAGAATAGGTTTTGACCGTTTTATTAAAGATATATAATGCGTATATTCACGTATAATGATATTCGGTCTTTTGCCAACATTTGTAAATTGCATAATCCGAAATCAAATTTATGTTCATGGTATTATGCGGACAGAAATCAGTTTTGTGGAAACTATTGTAGTAGATCTGGTAGATATGGTGATATATTCAATAGAAGATGTTGGAGGCATAAAAGACGGGGTGGTCACAGTAAAAGCTTACCACCTTTAGTTATACTCATGATTACTTCTGCTGATAGGATTTACAATAGGGAAATATGGTTGAAATTTCTAAGCGAGTGTGAAAAAAACGGTGTGCCTATTGAACTTGTTATATATAACGAACATATGTTGAAAGGCACAGTGAGACACCCTCAAAATATGATTTCGAGGTTTAGACCTTTCCCCGATTTGTTCAATACAACTGTCACCCCCTCCCACGGAGGGGTGGGGTATATGAACGTGTATTTGAATATGTTACAGTATGGAAGCTCCTTACCTTACACTTCCAAATGTGTAGTTGTCACAGAGAGAACTATACCTATACGCGGGCCTATAGCTCTATATAGAATGGCCTTAAAGGCAAAGTGCTGTATCGACATTAGTTACAATGTAAAGTTCGGCCCTCCCCCCATCATGCCTAAACGAACCAGAGGTAAACAGTTTGAAGCTGTAAACAATAAGGCTCAAGGTTTGTTCACTGTAGAGTTTCTTAAGGAAGCCTTACCTACAGTACCTCAACAATGTGTTCATTTCGGGCTATCCTTTGACGGTATCAATTATACTGTAACTAACCAAAAATTGTTACAGTCTTGGATGAAATATACGGGCTCAAATTTGGACGAATTTTTATTATTAAACTCGTATCTGCTTAGTGAGCAAAGTGTTCAGCCTATAGCTAAACTTAAAAAGTTTATGGAGGACACACCAAAGAATGATTATCTCTTTGTAGCCGAAATAGCTCAATGGCGTGATAATCTAAAACGAACCTTTATATTTAAAAGTACGGACAAAATCGAGCACATTCCTCGTTTTGACAAGGACACGTACGGATACCTGAAAGGGTTGCAGTGGAGTGCTAACATATTGAAAGCATCAGCTGGTGATATAATAAAGTTCCTCCTGACTAGAAAACAATATCCGTGTTTCTTCAGATCTATAGAATTACCATGACGTCATCTAACCTTACAGCGGAGATATCACGGTTAAGAGAGGTTATTAAAAAAAAGTATCGGGCTATACGTCAAGGCGAAGCTTATACAGAGGTGCTGCTCAATAAACAATACAGCCCTATACTTAAAGAGTTGTCAAAAATAAAGGGGTCGCCGTCTATACCCTATGTCAAAGGCGAGGTTAAGGACGAGGTTAGGGACGTGATCACCCCTGAGGAGAGGGGAGGGGAGGAGGAGGAGGATGAGGAGGTGGAGGAGGGGAATTTATGGGGTTCTCCTAGTTTTATGGATACTGAAATAATTGCCGAGAGTCCGGACCAACCAGGACCCAGTGTAAGGGAACTATTGTCAACACCTGAAGGGCAAAGTACATCTGAAAATTGGGTAAACAGTAATTTCAAACATCCACTGGCACGAAAATATATGCTTATAATGATGAAAGATACCGCCAGAAGTCAAATTATAGATCACAGTTACGGGCCGAAAATCGAAGACAACTCTATGACGATCGGAAACAAGACTCTTCAGTTGTCGGACGATGGTGAAATTATAATTGACGGTATACACTATAGTGGGACGCCCGGGTTGTACGAGTTGGTGTTTAAACGTTTACCAGATGATGAAATATATACCGATGCCGATTTACGAGCGTATAGAGATATCTGTTTGAGATCCAGTGCACACAAGAGATCATACAATCCGAACGAAGTAGTTAATCGTAACAGATCTCTAAAATATAGAAACATTATAGAACCGTTATTCCCTTCTAAAACAATCACAGGGAGAGGATATTCATATTGGGACAACCCTAATGAACTTTGTAACCGACTACGACTCTTATTGGCCTCTATAGATGCTGGTCATACAGGGCATGCTAACGAAATAGCCTCCATCATTGAAGAACTACGGGAAGCTGGGATTATAAAAGGTTCTGGAAATAGAAAAATTAGATCATTAATAAAATGAGCGTCGACAAGTTTGGACGTTACTCAGAGCTTAGTAAGACTCGTTCAGTGTCGGGGTCTAGGGTTACAGGATATGACCTTACACCTGAGGGAAACTACGACATAAGGGGCAAAATCTTAAGTAATGTAGCCAGCCCTAAAACTAAAAAAGATGCCGTTAACCTAGAAACTCTAGAGAAAAATTGTCTAACTTTTAACAAAAAAATAAAAAAATATCATACAAAGGGTGTACCTTTGGGGGGTCTGGGCGTGACCAAAGACGTTGATGATGCCGTAACAAAAGGTTATCTCGAGTCTCTAATTCCTATCAAACTTATGACCGAGTATTCTGTTAATCATAATAGGATACAAGATGTAGGCAAACCTGTGGGAAATGATGATGCTGTTAACGTTATATACGCGAAGGAAAATTTTATCGTAAAGAACGGAGAGGGCTTATTTGATGCCAGTAACTCTAGAATCATTAATGTAGAATCGCCTAGTGGTAAAGAGGATGCTGTCAACAAACAGTACGTTGACAATAGACTGCCACTAAATGACGGTCAATCATGTAATTTTGCGCAAAAAAGAGTAGCAAAAATCGGCTCTCCATTATTTATGGATGATGCGGTCAATTTAGCTTTTCTTATAAAAAATACTGTGCATTTACTCCCATTTGGAGGGATATTCAGTGCTGACAGTAAGAAAATAAGTGATTTACTTGACGGTACGTCTGATGTAGATGCAGTCAATTTGCGACAGTTGAAAAAATATATTCACGATATGTATGAAAGGTTAAATACAAATGTATTACTCAAAAATCAAAAAGACGACTGTTTTAATGCCGAGGCAAAACGTATTTGTAATGTCGCTCGTGGTACTTCAGCAGCGGATGCTATTACATTCCATCAATTAGCCGAAGCTATTAAGTCTGCAGAATTCAACTTTGTTCACGGTATTGAACTTACGGAAGCTAGTTTGAAAAAATTTATTAACACGGAATTGATTCAACTTGCACGTGCCATTAAAACAAAATACAGTAAAGAAACTATTCCTAAAGAAGGGGTAAAGAACTGGAGATCGCTATGGGGCGCAGAGGATAAGGATGTAGAATAAATATCTAAACAATTTGTTGATTAAACTCAATCGTAAATATGACTTTGAACAGAGTGTTTGTCTTCTTTGTGTTTTGTCACTGTACAATTCTCGCTGAAGAATTCGGCAGTGACAGCTACAGTACAACACCTGAAACGCTAGATGTGACGCTATATGGTCGCTGTGGATATAACGATAGTGTTAATCCGCTTGATGCCTCGAGGCTGTTTAAATGGAGTAATACTACGCTCTCATGGTACGTGTACGGTGGTGGTAACCGTGACCTAGTGAAAACTGTTCAGTACGCTTTCAATTTATGGAGTAGGCATTCTAATTTAAAGTTTTATCGGTGCAGCTCTACACCCAACATAGTCATTTCTTTTGCTGAAAGGGATCATTTGAATTTGGTTAATGGCGCTACAAAGTGTTTTAGCGATTTTGACGGTACAGGTTCGGTTCTTGCACACGCAACACTACCCACACCGACCACTATGCAATTGGAAATTCATTTCGATACGGATGAGAATTGGGACTTTAGCATGAATCGACCTTTGGATGGCCATCAATCTTTCTATACAGTCCTTTTACACGAAATCGGACACGCTCTTGGCCTACACCATTCGCCTGTTTTAAATTCCACAATGTATCGCTATTCTATTATACCTAGTAACATTGTAGACATGTATCAAATAGATCTCTCCCCAGATACAATTAACAGTATTCAACAACTATACGGTCCTAGGATAACCACTACCACAACAACAACAACAACAACAACAACTACAGCTCCCACTATCACTACCACAACAACAACAAGACGGTCAAAAAATACCATTACTACAGAGACGGCTCTTCCTGATCTATGTAGTATAAGACGTAAAGTAAATACAGTTTTAATAGCCAATAATCACATATATCTGTTTTATGGGAAATATGTATGGATAATACATCTGGATAAAGCTAAAAGAGACTTGAACATAACACCCTTAATGATAACGGACTGGCTGGATTATTTACCAACAAATTTTGACGGTGTAACCTCTGTTTATCAGGCGCCTAATAACGATATAGTTTTAGTATCAAACGTGACCGTGTATCTTATTGAATACCCAAGTTTACAGAGAAAGTATGTGTATAAACTCGATGATTGGTTGAGGAGAAAGGTTAAAAGGTTAAACGCAGTACTTAATGGTAATCAGGGTAGGACTTTGGTATTTTACGATAACACATATGTTATGAGATATGATGATTGTGCACGTCAAAGTCTGTATGAAGGCAGAATAACCGATCTTTACACTGGTCTACCAAATACTATAAGTGGCGGTTTCAGATATATAGACGGTAATCTTTACTTTTTTGGTGAAAATAACGTGTACGCATACAATGAGTTTTTAGGTTATGTGACGGGGGTTTATACTGATATATTTGATGTATTCAAAATTACATGTATGAAGGAGGAGCGTCTCAAGGACTTGTACACCTTACTATGGGATATATTTTACTCTTAATAGAACGCAGCTCACCTTTTTGATCAGTATATAAATGGGTGCGAAACAAGCAACATCTATTAGACGTCGAAAGTCAAAGAGAAAAGGTTGTGGTCTTGTATCCTCGTTATTAAGTGCAGGTGATAAGGTGTTGAATAAAGCAATTGATTTATTACCCGTTGAACTACATTTACCGTCTTACAACTATTGCGGTCCAGGTACAAAACTTGCCAAACGTCTTGCTCGTGGAGATAAAGGTGTGAACCCTTTGGACGAAGCTTGTAAGGAACACGATATAGCATATAGTAGATACGGTGATTCGGAAAGACGTAGGGGAGCTGATAAAATACTTGCTGGAAAGGCTTGGGGTAGAGTTAAAGCAGGGGACGCGTCTTTGGGTGAACGTGCCGCCGCTTTGGCTGTAGCAGCTGCAATGAAGGCTAAAACAAAATTAGGGGGTGGAAAGAGGAAAAGGGGAAAACGTACAGTACAACAACTATTGAAACAGTTAAAGGGGAAGGGTCTTTACTTGAAACCATATAAGAAAGGTGGTGGTAAGAAAAAGCGTAGGAGAGGTAAAAAAAAACGTTGTTAGATTCATTACCAAATAGACCGTTAACAAATATTGATTTGGAGAAATATGTCTTGAAACTAAGAATCCCTTATTTTAGAGGTGTCTACATGAGAGACAGTCTTCCCTCGAAGCCTTTGAAAAATGAAAATGCTATTGTAAACCTAGATAGTATCAACGGTGAAGGTACACATTGGGTGTGTTATAAAAAACGAGGTAATAGTGTAGAGTATTTTGACAGTTTTGGAAATCTTAGACCGCCAAACGAGTTGACTAGGTACTTTGGTACGGGTGCTAATATCAACTATAACTATAAAAGACATCAAAGCGATAACTCAGTCGTGTGCGGACATTTGTGTCTAAAGTTTCTATCATGAGTATCGTTTTAAGTGGTAATAGTTCTACAATTTCGTGTGATTTCTTTCCTCCAGTTGAGTTGGATTATGGTGAGTGGGAGGTTGGTCTCATTGACTTTGCCACTTACAATTCAATCCCTAATATAGTGGAGGGTATAAATAATAAATTTTACCTCGGCAAAGATCCAAAAGATAAAGATAGTGTTGAATTGAACATTAGTATACCTACTGGTTCATATGAAATCGAGGATATTGAAAAATATATCAGGTCACAATTACCAGCGAAGGATGGATTAACCCTAAAACCCAACAATAATACATTGAAAGCTGAGATAAAGTGTTCTAGGCTAATTCGGTTTAAAGAGGACTCTATCGGGAAATTACTCGGTTTTAAGAACGGTGACCTTGCAGCTAATGCTAAACATGAATCTGATTTACCAGTTGATGTAATTAAAGTGAATGTTATTCGTATAGAGTGTAATATTGTGAAGGGGTCATTTCAAAACGGTACAGAGTGTCATGTTATACACGAGTTTTACCCACAAGTACCTCCAGGGTACAAGATTGTGGACATTCCACCAACAATAATATATTTACCTGTCAAAGTAAAAACTATTCATAATATCACAGTAAGTTTAACAGATCAGGTCGGTGCTCCTGTAGATTTCAGAGGGGAGACTGTGTCTGTCAGATTACACTTACGACGGAATGGGTCTCGTATTTAACGACCGTCAGTATAAAAAAGACGTCAGTATAAGTCGACCCCTAGCCGAGTTAACACGACGGAATATTCTGTTCCTTAGATCGTTAGGATTCAAGGTTAAAAATGGAACTACTGGCAATAGATAGTGCTGCAAATTACGATGACGTCATCACAGGTCTTGAATACCATTCTCACAGACCATATGCGTCCTCTACTTATGGCAATAACGATGAAATTCGTATCCCTATAAATCAACAGGATGTTATTACAGTCCCTTTTGAAAGTTTGTTACATATCAAGGGTAAATTGAGTGGAACGAAGGCTGACGGTACAGCTGCATCTGTTAAGTTTGTTAACAATGCAGTAGCGTTCTTATTCGATGACATTAGATATGAGATAGCTGCTAACGAAGTGGACCGTACGAGAAATGTCGGAATTACAAGTATAATGAAAAATCTATTATCGTTACGTGAACATGAGAAGAATAAGTTAGGTAACGCGGGATGGTTGGGTATTGGTGAAACAAAAGAGGTTGAAGAATTTACTCTCTCTGTACCATTGAAGCTGTTGATGGGGTTCTTTGAGGACTACAAGAGGATAGTAGTGAATGTGAAACAAGAACTCATACTATTACGATCAGCCACTGATTGGAATGCTATCTACAGTGACAACGCTACAGACATAAAGCTTGAGATACTCAGTATACACTGGAGAGTTCCTCACCTAACAGTAACCGATACTTTTAGATTGAAAATTTTGAAAATGATAGAACGTGACAGTCCTGTACACTTACCTTTCCGTACTTGGGAAATTTACGAATATCCAACATTGCCCCAATCGACTCAAATTTCTTGGACCGTTAAGACAGCTAATCAGCTGGAAAAACCTCGATATGTTATATTGGGGTTCCAAAAAGATAGAAAGAATAAAATAAAAGCAGATGCTACTTTGTTTGACAGTTGTAATGTTACAAATGTAAAACTGTATCTCAATTCACAATATTTCCCTTACGACAACTTGCACGGTGACGTTTCGATCATGTATGAGATGTATGCAAGATTTCTAAAATCTTATTATGGAAAGGAACCGTCTCCGTATCTCAGTTTGGACCAATTTCGGGATAAAGCTCCGATTTTTGTAATTGATTGTTCTAAACAGAATGATTCTATTAAATCAGGTCCTGTGGATGTGAGACTGGAAATTGAGGCTTCCGCAAATATACCTGCAAATACTTCAGCCTACTGTCTCATTCTACATGACTCACATATTGTATATACTCTCCTATCGGGTAACGTTAAAAAAGTTAATGTGTAATTGTTGTATACTGACATCATATATTTGGTTTCTGCGCATGCGCGGTCATTGATATATATAAAACTGTTCATGTTTGAACCTGTTCATTCAGTGAAGAGACATCATGAGTATATACGATTCGTTTCCAGGGAGTGTTTACGCATTCTTCAGGTTAGTGCCTACAGATCAAATAGAGGAATTTAATGACTTGATTGAGAAACTTTACTCGTTTGTTGGTAAAGACCCGAAAGAGTTTCACGGAGAATTGTGTGAAATATTCTATTATGATTTACATAAGGATAAAAATTATATAGTTGAATCGGAGCAAATATCTAGCCGTGTTTATGAAAATTTAACTGATAGGTATGACAGTGATCTTTGTCGGTATGCTTATGGTGATTGCGTATTGGTGGGTGGGGTAGGTGTGGTTGATACTTACGGATATTTGTCCTCTTGTAAAGACTATATAAATGGTAAATTAACATACTACCAATTTGATTTTGATGACCCGAGGTTACACGATTTTCCTCTCATACTATACCATCTTGTTGGTGATGAGAAGGAACATATATTTATTGAAGAATTTGAGGATATAATTAACGGTGGAATTGTATTTGAATAGGAGGGGGGGGGGAGGCGAATAAGGGTGGGGGTAGTACATAGGGTGCGAGTTTCATTCAAAAAGGTTATTTGTAGTCATGGAGTCAACGAGTACGGACGTAAATGTGAACGTCTCCACCGTGGAGGATATTGACGAGCTCGTAAAAATACCTAACTTTCAGCTCGGGGTTTTTTTAAAGACTGTACATTTTTTAAATAAAGAATGTTCAAAATTCATATCAGTTGGTTTATTTCAACATACAGGATGTGAAATCGGTGTGCTTATACATGGTGGTAAGAATTTTGTGTTTTTTACACAAGAGTTGTTTAATGAAGTATTACTACTGCTTAAAGGTTCTCACATTACTGCTGCATTAGGTGAAAAAAGTAATCGTAGATTCACCTTGAGCTACGGTGAGATTGTGGTTAAATCTATTTTTGGTATTCGTTATGTTACATTTAACGACGAGCGACGAACCTTAACCTTGAACGAATCGGAGTGGGGGGCGTTTGAAGACTCTATTCCTGTTGTGACACGTCGTATTTCTGAATTATTTTATTTTGAAAACGAAATGAAAGCATACATCAATGAGAACCTAGCCGCGGACGAGGTAGTACCTAGCAGTTTACCTGAGGCTGACAGGCTATACGACGAAATTACACTGTTTAAACATGGAGTACGCCGTGGTTGAGTTTCACGCGTTTATGGATAATGACAATAACTATATTATTAAAGAACTTGCAATTGTGAGCAATCACTTTTTTAGTGTTACTGTATTTAAACCTCCGTACAGTTTTGAGGTATTGAATAGTAAAGCTCAAAGGACAGCACGTTGGTTACAAAGACATCACCATTGTATACGGTGGGGAGAAGGAGGCGTGACTTATAATGAAGATTTAATACGTATACTGTGTAAACCTTTCGCTATTTTATATACTAAAGGGTTAGAGAAAGCAAAATTCCTAAGACGGTTCCACAGGAACGTGCTAGAGGTGGATTCGCAGTGTAAAGTCTCTGAGAGAGTAGATTTCAATTGTGTTTTATCAAAGCATAATAAAAAAGATAGTAAATGTGCATTGCGTAGTGCTAAATGTTACTATGATTGTCTAAAGAGTGTGTGTGTCTAACGGTCCCTGGCGTGGAGTTAAGTCTCCCGTAAACCGTTATGGTCCCTGGCGTGGAGTTAAGTCTCCCGTAAACCTTAAGGTCCCTGGCGTGGAGTTAAATCTCCCGTAAACCTTTGAATGTCATAGTAATACATAGCACGGCTATGCACAAAAAAATTTAAAAAAGTTAAATACAAAAAAACAAAAGTAAAAATACAAAAAAAATAAAAAAGTAAAAATACAAAAAAATAAAAAAGTAAAAATACAAAAATAATTTGGGGGCCGCATTTTGTAATGGAGTGGCGGTCACAGGAAATAGCGTTGGTTTGGAGCTATTTCCACAAGAGGTAAGCCTTCTGCTTACCCCGGCTTGTAATGTGGGCTCTGATACGGCTTTACTGTACCAGATGACGGTTCCAACCCCGTAGAACACAGAGGACAAGTTGTTTAGTATTTTTATACTAACAAATTACTTTCTGATTTTTCAGATAATGGAGATGTATCTTTGCAAGACTTTGGAGACTTACGTGTGCTGCGGTAACGCCTGTAAGGCTATATCCGTAAAAGATCTGGTGTTTTATAGTGTATTATTATATAATCATTGTATCGTTCGTTTTTATTTTAGTCTTCGTCGAGATGTCGAGGTGGACGGATCTCGGGTAAGTTACAAATTTTGTTTGATGTACTATTATGTATTGTAATATTGTGTGATGTAGGGGGTTAGGTGACGCAGCATAGTAACATAGAGTAATTCCCCATTGACGTCATTTCCGGTGACGATGTTGTGGCGTCTTTTTTTGAGACGTCATAATGACGTTACTAGAGCTGACGTCTATCTGTGCCCAGGTGCCCCATAGCGCTATGTGACGTCAATCTGTACTCAGGTGTCCCATAGCGCTATGCAACATCAATCTGTACTCAGGTGCCCCATAACGCTAGTCAATCTGTACTCAGGTGCCCCATAGCTCTATGTGACGTAGTATTGTGACGTAGTATTGTGACGTAGTATTGTGACGTAGTATTGTGACGTAGTATTGTGCTTTATAGGCCGGTTATATCTTAAGTTTAGTTAGTCTTCGTCGAGATGTCGAGGAGGAAAGACCTCGGGTAAGTTAACATTGTACTTTGGACATCTGGTTTGCGTCTAAACTTAGGGCATCTGTTTCACGTAGGGGATTCTGTTACCCTAGTCTCTAGTACCCTAATGACGTCATCTCCAGTGACGTCGTTATGACGTCTCTGGAAGTGACGTCAGGGACCTATTGGCTTTTGTAACCCAAGTGCCCCAGTGCTCAGGTGCCCTAGTTTGTCGTAACCCAGGTGCCCTATATTCTACTGATGATGTTAACTGCTATTTTCTACCCTTTTCGTCCCTATTTTCTCTATATCTCTTTTCGTCTTCTTTCTGTATTGTTGTTCAGTAAGCAGACCAGTCTTCCTTTAATTGTTTTTTTTTAAATTCTATTCTTACGCGTGTCTTGCTGATTTTGATGGATTTTCCTTTAAGGGTATGTCACAGGTACTCGTTTTCCTTTTCCTAATTATTTAGTCAATACTGGTTAAGCGTTATTCTTTCTATAGTTTTTTATTTCACATCTTTCATCGAATACAAATATAGTAATATTTTCACAACAATTATTTAAATTGTTTTTATTTATTGAAAACATTTTTGTAACGTTCTTTTATATTTATAGTGTCTTGTTTAGTAATAAGTTTCGATTCTGAAACCGATTTTGTAAATTAGAAATATCCCTATTGCTTTCAAGATATCAGCTATGTTTTTTTATTTTCAGAAGTTAATAAAGTAATCAAAATGTTAACCGAAGTACAGTAATTTTTTCTGTATTCATAAATATTGTTTTAGTTTGATAAGTGGGAGAAACGATACATAGTAAATTCTGAAGGAAAAGAGAGTCTTAATGTCACATGTTGTACACATTCTGAATACAAATCAACAGAGAGAACAGTGTATTTAAAAACTTCGAAGTGGATATTTAGTTTTAATACCGTGGATCGAACCCAAATGAGGGAATCCTCATCGAATCTTACAGATTATTTAAAAGTATTTTCGGTGGGGCCAAGGGGAGGGGCAAGGGGTGCGGTATAGGTCACGTGGTTACCCCCAACACCTTCCCATACTACAATCTTGTCCTAAAGTGCGGCACTCTCTACTCACTTCATATGAGGGAACGTTGGAAACGTTTACACTACACATATTCGTTATTTGATGAAAAGACTAAAACTGTTGAATGTAACATGTATTAATAACTAATTCGAGAAAAATAATAAAAAAAATATATAAGAAGCAGAATGCAGACATTGATAAACCACTGGTTTGTTCCAGTTCTTAAAGTTGCTGTATAAAACTTAATTGGAGACATTAAATTATGAATGGAGTTGTAAAAAGTAGTTTTAAAATGAATTTAAATCAACTGAGCTTCTGTGCATAATTCACAGCAATATGAAGAGTTGTAAAAACATATACAGGAGGGGAAGTGGTGGGGAGGACTTACTCTTTATTATCACCACCCAGCTATTCCTCTTTGTTGGTTCACCTCGTTTTACTGCCATTAATTTTGTATAACCTGTGACACAGATACATTACATTCACAAAAGCAAAGACTTATACAAGCTACCAATAAAATTGACACAACTATAACCTTGGATATGGAAAAGTAGCATGTATGTAAAGATAAGGGTGTTTTTAATAAAATCAGGTTTAAAATTCTAAAAATAAAAGTAAAATTTTTAATACACTACTTGTTGTTAAAACAGTGACATGTTGTAACACAACAACCGACTGAACAATTCATCTAGTAGGTTTTGACTCTTTAAAGGTTTTGAATTATTGGATTGTTATTTATTAGTGTCAAGACAAATATTCATGAAGGATGCAGTGGTGGAGAACGTAGTTGTTTTTACATAGAACGTGAACACGTCTTCATGAAACTGATGGATATTTTAAGCGTTTTACAACTCACACTTCGTGATAAGAGAAAGAAAGAGATAATGTATTTTTTTTTCTTAAATGTTACCCTAGAGGAAACCATTTGCAGTAAGTTGCGACTGCTTTAAAAGAAACGATCTTTGTTCCAATTAACCTCAAGCGAGAAATTAAACTGCGGCGTCACAAAAGTAGAATGGTTTTATCTTAAATACTGAAGTTAAATATATAAAACTAATTTTGACTTTTAAATATTAGAATCTCCTATCAATACCTGTGTACGCTGATGACGCTAAGGTAATAATTTATGAGTTTCATGTAAATATTTGTTTCCAAAATTTGTGTCATAAATCTGACACCGTTCGTGATTCGTAGTATCTTTTTGAGTGATAACTACCCAGCTGAGAATTAATGAACGATTTTGAAATTTTATGTATATTTCTTTATGAGAAAGTTTGTCTAATTATTTTACATCAATTGCAATTACTTTTTGTGGGTACAATGACATAGTTTACTACTATTAGAGAGTAGTGGTTTGAGGAATAAAACTACTATCCTTAAGAGTTGTCGGGTTTAAGAAAAATAAGTAAATAAACCTAACCTAACCTAACTTAAACTAACCTAACCTAACTAACAACACAGTTTTATAACATTATATCTTCTCTCTCTCTCTCGCTCTCTCTCTCTCTCTCTCTCTCTCTCTCTCTCTCTCTCTCTCTCTTTCTCTCTCTCTCTCTCTCTCTTTCTCTCTCTCTCTCTCTCTCTCTCTCTCTCTCTCTCTCTCTCTCTCTCTCTCTCTCTCTCTCTCTCTCTCTCTCTCTCTCTCTCTCTCTCTCTCTCTCTCTCTCTCTCTCTCTCTCTCTCTCTTTTCTCTCTCTCTCTCTCTCTCTCTCTCTCTCTCTCTCTCTCTCTCTCTCTCTCTCTCTCTCTCTCTCTCTCTCTTTCTCTCTCTCTCTCTCTCTCTCTCTCTCTCTCTCTCAATATCTTGACATTCCAACACATGTAATGAAACATGAAATCGTAAGATAATGTATCAAAAAAATATGCTAAACCTTCAATCCAGAACCCACCATAAATTGATTGCGAGAAATGACTTCCAAAGGCTTAATAAATTACTTTATACACTTGCCCATTTTAGGGTTAAAGCTAGTGTGATCCTCGTCCATAATCAGATTGATTCGCCACAGTACCCTGGTATCGTTATCCCGTCCGGCAGTGTCTCTCCCTAGATCCAATCCCTCTATCGATCCATTAACTTCCTTTCCACCAGGAGCTCATATACTCATTAGTCACACGTTAGAATTTTGCAAGTCAAGTACTTACCTAACTTTTTAAACTCTGTCGTAATAACTATTTATATTATGGTGCCTACAGAAGAGACTTTATCACTTACTTTCTTGACTCTGGCTAGGACTTAACAAGCATCATAGATCTGTGTATATTCAAAAGTCTTCATTCTCTTTTCTCGTGTCGAGAGGTTAGACCTTACCGGATGTTGAAACTATAATAAAATAACATTTTTGGGGGGAAGTTAGAGTGTGAAATTAAGTTTTTGACAATAAACGTCGAATAACACCCGAGCTATTAGGATATTATTGTTTAGAATGGTTACGATTTTTACATTTTCAATTATATTTTTCTGAATTTCAATAAGAAACTAAATATATTTTTTCATATTGTAAATATCCTTCACCTGAATCACCTTTAGGTAACACTTCAAAAGATGTTTTTTTTTCTCTGTCCACAATACTCTCTGTATAAAACGTTATTGCAATTTTGTATTTTGACACACTTTTGAGACAGAATTTTATAAATTACTTTGGAGGAATGGTGTTGTTAAAATCAAAAATACATATATTATTAAGATTGACAGATTGAAAAAAATAAAGTTCGTCTCTTATTTTACCCATTTGCTTTTAGGTACAACAAAGTTAAAAATGTCAACCCAAAGCCAAAGTTTGAACTCACCAGAGACCTAGAAAACCCTGAGCAACTTATGTAATCTTTTAATGGACTGGAGTTTGGTATATTCTGCTCTGAGATGCCCTCCCGTTGTAATACATCAAAAAGCCGAATAATTTTTATCTTAAATCAGTGTTTTTTTCATTTCAGAATTTCACAATGCGGTTTGTGATCATTTGCATATTTTTGATTAAATTTAAAGAGATACGTATAACCGTGGTCATTGTTATAAGTAATCCAATGCCAATACTAGATTTGCTTTTTGGATAAGGTCATCAGAAAGAATATCGTTTATAAAATGGAGGAAATTAAAAAAAATTAATATGTAAGGACTTTCTACTTTCACACACACTTAGGTAATGTAAAACGGTCAAGAATATTGCACTAACTTTCTCGGTTACACATCTCCAAAAGTAAATAACAACAAACAAAAACTATTTGCCAAGAAAAATATTTTATGTGATGATTACTGTCAATGATTTTTCACCTTAAAACAACTAAAACCAAACAAAAAATCAGTTTAATAATTGTCTGTCAAGAAGGTAAAATGATCCATAATATTAAAAAAAAATAAAAAAATAAAATTAAAAAAACACACAGTTTTATATTTGAATAGGCGTAAATTGTTTCGGTAGTATTATAAATGGAGTCTCATCGTAAATTATACTTCATCATGAGAGTTCATTTTTGTTTTCCCCCAATTAATTCTTTACTTTATTATGTTTTTACTCAACATTAATCATCACAATTCATTACAATTTTAATTAAATTTTGCTATGTAGGGATATTTTGTTAAGCCATTCATATTTGATAAATAAAATTTCGGTAGTACTTGTTATTAGACAAAAACACAAAATTCCTATTTTACAGAAATAGCCCTCAAGTATTATTTATCACATTTCGTTAAAACTTAATATTCAAAGTGAGAAACAATAACGTCATCTTTCTATAACTACAGGTTCGGGAATACCTGTTTAAACGAAAAAGTTGATGGAACTGGTGTAAAAAGAACCAACCTACTGATTTTAATCAAAGTTTGTTGAAATAAGTGTGCCTGAGAATTACGGTTAAGGCATAACGGACTAAACAAGATTTAAACGTCGTAATTAAAAACTGGATTTATTAAATTACGATTTACTCTTAGAACGGTTAAAAAAAATGACGTGCGACAACAGTTGTTGAAGTTTGAAATCTTCTCTTACTTCTCCACAGAAATATTGAGCCAACAAGTAAAATTACGTCAATACAAAGTTCATTCCATGTAGTCATACAACTGAAGAAACCAGATTAAAACAGTTAGTTTTAGGTACTGCGAACGGTTACAGAATCATCAAATGTCAAGGTCAGACATTCTTTCCATTACATGTTAACGGATAAGGGGTGGTATCACTTGTTTGGATGTGTCAATTCATAAAAATATAGTTACTGGGTGTTAGAAAATCTGTATTTAATAAATTAATATCAACTACATTACGATAAGATTGGTGTTTGGTGCGCGATACCTGCCAGGATTTTTTAACCTCTTTTAGCTTATGAAAGAGGTTAATAGAGATTTATGAAAATATCTTCACGAATATTTAAGAAGAATTTCATGAGACTGAGCTAAAGCAAGGGAAGTTACAGCATTATGGGGTAAATTGTCACACATCCGGTGTGTCAGTTTTTCTTATAGTTTTTATTAGAAGAGAACATGAAAAATCTAGTGAAAATTACATCAAAGTTGAACAACTATATCACTGAAGAAAAAGTGATGGAAATTAGTTTAACAGTTTCCGATGAGGCTTTATAGCGGGTGAATGTTTATTATGATTTGTTTTGTTTTTGTAATGGTTTCTAAATTTCTTTTCTTAAGCTATTCAATAATATAACCTGTTGTTTACAACTTAAAACAGATTACGGTGAATTGGTTTTAATACGTAGACATTTTGATGAAATAATATTTTCTATTTTTTGACTCTAAACACTAATTTGTTATTACTTTTTATTTGCAATTTTGAATTTGAAATTTGATATCTGAGAAAAATCTTCACACCGGTTTTAATACTTATATCCTGGGCTTTTAAAGCGAGGGCATAATTATTTGATTTAAAGGACAGCTTGTTCTTTTTTGTAATTTACTGGAAAACAGTTTCGACAAGAAAATTTCGATTTCTAAAAACTACTTTAGAGCTGAATAAATTTGAATTCTAATTAAATTGGAGGAATTTGTTGGTTTCAAGAAATATAAAAAAGTTTGGGACTTAGGTGGGGTTTATTACGAGAACCTATTTTTTAAATACATTCAGCAAAATGTTTATATTGTTTTTATATATCGCCCGCGCGCGCGTGCGTGTGTGTATGTGTGTTTGCGGCAAACATATAGGTGAGAGAGCCAATTTAAAAAATCAAAAGTTTGTGTTATTTTAATCGTGGGTGCTAATGGATGGAAGGCTGTCAAATACCACGACTAGGCTACCAATACCTCATTTTAAATGTATCTGTGAGGCCAGGAACTGACACATGAAGATAAATAAATTCTAATCATCCAAAACAAAATGAAGGCTAAACGAGTCGTTTTTATAAACGAAGCTAGAAGGATACTAGTATGGAAGGTCAACTCAGAAACCAAGACAGAGTTTTCTAACTGTTGGTTCATTGTTTTAAATACAAGACCACCTCGTTTTGTGGGGAATCCCTTATATCACCACCTAACCTAACCTAACCTAACCAAACCTAACCTAGACTAACATAACCTAACATAACCTAACATAACCTAACCTAACCTAACCTAACTTAACTTAACCTAACATAACCTACCTAACCCAACCTAACCTATCCTAACCTAACCTAACATAACCTAACCTAACCTAACATAACCTAACCTAACCTAACTTAACCTAACCTAACATAACCTAACCTAACCTAACATAATCTAATCTAACCTAACCTAACCTAACCAAACTTTTGTAAACGTGTTGGAACAAACTCTGTAATAATGGTACTGGATAAATATTTTGAACATGTAATATGAGGTCAAACACATTAATGTTATACAAGCGGATGCTTCGTATCAATCAAGCTTCATAAATAAGATAATTCTTATTTCGGCCGTTTTTTTGGATGGTAAGAATTTAAATTACTTTATAACATTATTTTAAATTAAAATAACTTAAACCTTTGCATTCTCAGGTTGCCTCTCTCACTTAAAGAGGCTGTCGTAACATATCTCAAATATCTATTTTTTTTCTAATAAGAAGGGATGGATAGTTTTTCAACTACTCTATACATTATTACCATCGTCACTTTTTGAAGAAAAATTAAAATTAATTTTGATAACTATATTATGGAGATGCACAAAAGACGTGGGGGTAGACCGTTGTTTATCTTATTGTAATAGTTGGTGACCACTTAAGTAGATGTTTCCAACAGGAGGTAATTCTTTTTTTAAAATTTTATTTATGGCTAAATAACGTAGTGCCAACCAAACAGACTGTCTGTTATCGTTAGAATAATTTGTTAGCTTTTACGGGAACTGTTTTAACATTAAGTGTTTAGTTTTAGAATATCATTATTGTGTTTAATGTATAAAGTTCATAAGTTTTCCTCAATATAAAGTCCAAGCAACATGGTGGCATTTTAATTTTGTTCTTTGATTGTCAACTTTTACAAAGTTAGAGTATAATAAGGTTGAAAAGAACTTTACGCTTAACTCAAGAAAACCCATTTGTTGACCTAGTTTGCAGTCTATTCTTTGTGTACTGATTTAATTTATCCAATAACAAGGCATAAAATCAATACTCCATAAGGTTAATCTGAGCTGGAGATATTCTCTTGAGAGTTGAGTCTGCATTGATAACTTCAAACTTCATTACATTATCTAAATATTCTGAAACTGGAAAGTAATTACATCAATAAATCCTATAGGTTAATTAAATTATTTTTATTAGTAATAAAGTTTTTTTATTGTGTTATAATTCCTTCCGAAACGCAATTTATGAATTAATTTAAATATTTTGCTTGTGTTTACAATCTGCAAAGTGCATTAAAAATATATGGTAATTGATAAATAGAAATTACTTATAAATAAATTTCGTCTTTAATATTTCTTATAATCAAGGAGCTTATTAAATTTAATAAATTAATAATAATATTATTATTATTTTCAAATATATTATCAGTGTATTTTATAAATGTTTGTGACTATTTTTATTATATCAGTGTGTTTTCCATAAGTAGATTTTTCATACTTTGACGTATGTAAATAACTGAGGGTTTTTTACTGATGATGACTTTTTGGGAATTTAATCCAAACTGTACATCTACTTACAATAGGATTGCTATGTTAAGAAATGTTTGAACTCCTATGCCAATTGTACATAGTGTAAACACTGCACAATCATTTTACAAATTTTCTTTCATAGCAATACAAAAAACAAATATCAACAAACTCAAAATTTAGTGGCAATCATCCTTTCAATTTTCTAAAAATTGAGGCTGACTGTTGAAGTTATGCATTATTTTATGACTAGTTATGACTAATTTATGGTTAATTATGATATTTACTTGACAATTGTAATTAATTACACTTGAATATTTGTCGGAATTTCTGATCCAATTATTAGATACTTTATATTTACTTGGAAATTTTATTAATTACACTTGCGTTTTATCGAAATTTTGGATCCAATTATCAGATACTTATATTTTTACAGAATTTTAACTATCACAGATTTTATTTAATGTTAATTACAGATTTTCGTAGATTATTATTATTTTTTAATTTGTATGGTTCATTTCTATTTTTTACCTAGTGATCTGTCTTTTTTAAATTGATACTTGTAATCATCGGGCAATCAAAGTTTACTAAAATATAAATTAAATATTAAGCTCCAAATTTTAAACAGTTATTGAACAAATTAAAAGGGGAATGTTTTGAAAAAAAATATAAGATATGGCTTCATACAAAGTTTGATCAAAATCGGCATAGTCGTTACTATCAATGAGAGATAGTCATCATTATTTTTTTGGATTCTCGGCGAATTGTTTGAACAATACCACAACGATTTTTTTTTTACGCATTATGTGACTTCTTATACTACTATAGATAAGATAATTAACATTGTCATATATCGATTAAAAAACCAATTTCATAGAAACAAAATTTTTCCTAAAGGAGATTTTATAAATTATTGTAAATTTTAAATGTGTACTGAATTGTAAAATAAAAGTAAAATGATATTTTCAGTTATTTTTGTTGTAAATTTCAATGTAGGTACTGTATTATATTATGTGGAAAAAATGTCTGTCAGAAATAAAATAAATAAAAATTCTAAACAATTGTTTAAAATCGAGCAAAATTAAATACTTTTTCAAACATTAAAACAGCTAGAAAGATTTTCTTATTTATCAAAACAGTTCAACGAATTGTTCTAGGAGCTTGATTCTTGCCCATTTCATGATCCACAGTCTCAACATGATGACTTCAGTTACAGCTGAAGTCCAAATAAAAATTTTAAACACTACTGATTCAAAATACAATGTTGAACAATTGTTTACAATATTTGACTGACAACCCCCCCCCCCCATCAATACTGATCACGGAGTTTTAGTTTTGACGTTAAGAAGATTAACTAACTCTGGAAATCTTCTCCCACGTCCATTATCAGATTAAATAAGTTTATATTGACTGGGTTGGTAATGACTTTAAACTTTGTGTCGTTTAATAACATGAAGGTTGTCAGAGTTTGGTTGGTCTGGCATAGGACTTCCTTTCTGTCTGTTATATTTGTGGTCATACTAGTTTACCTAGTGACTCTGTCTGAATAAGAAAAAAAGTCCTAATTTTACCAAAACTTCGACAAAATGTGTAAATATAAAAAGGCGAGGTTATACTCATAGCAGTTGATGTTACAAATTTGAATATAGAATACAGATTTTACTTACGTATCTGTTATCCCGATACTAGAATTAAAGAACACAATTTTATAATATCTATCATAATTTTGAGTTTAGATTTTTATCTTCTTTTTTGTAGCTCTGACTACTACTTTTATACTTGTTAATATAATTTTATATTTATTGTAATGGTATATTTACTTTCTCGACGTCGGCTAGGCCTTATCGAGCTTCGTAGATGTCTAAATACTAAAAGTAAGAGTGACAGGGCGCGATCTTATAACTAGCAATATTTATAGGAAAGTTAAGGTTAGAAATTACATTCATTATAACCTAATAACGTAGTTACGTATCATTATAGCTTTTGGTATCATTACATGTTGAAGTGAAATCTGTAATGATTTTATGTAGTGTTTTAACATGAATAATTCATGATATATAAACAAAATAACTGTATAAATTGGCCATCAATTTGATATTTTCAATTTAATTAAACAAAATTAATACAGTTTTGTGAGCACGTTATAGTCTAATATAACAAATTTACCAAAACTTGTGGGTACTATCGTACTTACGTACAAACGAAAATCACGACGGACTGACCACATGTTGAAAAACTTTTTTTTTCTGTTTCCTGAGGCTATATTAAGCGGGAAGCAAAACAGTTAACGACTTTTTAACAATTACCAAACACATCCTGAACTTTGTACAGTCTAAGCGAAAATTTATAGATATAATTCTAAAAATATTATTACTTGTTTAAACTATATTCAAACTGTATTACCCATTACGGTTTTTTTCTACAAGTATTGAAGGTGTGATAGTTGACTTAAGGGAATACTATAAATGTTTTAAAGTTCGTGTAAGTTCGGTGTTTACATAGTAAATACTATAACATACCGAAATAGAAAGCTCCAAAGGTCAGTACCCGGCAGGCCATAAATCGTCAAGACATGAAAGGATTGACGGACATAAAAAAAAATGTTTCAACAGGGAAACAACGCACCCAAACCGTCACACAAGATCCATCAAAATTAAGCTTTTAATACCGAAACAAATTGTAACAAGCCAATCAGAGCAAGTGAATCAGTTCAGAAATAACGTCCAAAAATTAAAACTAACCAATGGAAGAAGAGCATCATGACGCTGTTTTAAAAAGAGGAGAACTTATAAATAAGGGTAAAAGGCAGGACACGTGGTTCTTTTTAGGTATTTTGGTTCCGACGTCGTATTAGAAGGTTGTTCCGGGGAAGTGTTTCTCCTGATCGAAAGAGTTAAGTGTTTGTGAAGGACTTTGCCTATCCTATTCGTCGTTTTTCTTTTTTAATAGAACTGTTAAGTTTATAAAAGTCAATAAAAAGTTATCCGTCGTTTTAAAAACTAAAAGAATCGTCGTATTAAAGTATAAGAAGTCTTCGTGGTCGTTAAGTGAGATAAGTGTGAAGTTTAAGGAGTCATCGTCGTATTAAAATTAAATCAGTGAGAAGAAGTATCGCCGTAAGAATTAAAAGCATCATCGTCGCAAGAGTGAGTGAAGAAAGGTGTAACCCGCGATTGGGATCATCTACGGGAGAGGCAAACCATCCAACCATCACGCAATCTTCGAGAGAACCACGGAACGAGAACAACCCAAAAAACTGGAAAGGAACACGTCAATTGATAAGTAGAACTTAAAGGACAATACATTTTATAAATTACCACCATATTTTGTTTTTTGTAATAATAAAATAAATTATAGCCACCTAAGAACCAACGAACCCCAATAGAGATTTAAATTAAATTCAAGTAAATAACCTTCAGTTAGCCGGAGCAAATATTTTATAAAGCTAATTAAAATTAGAGTCAAAATTAAATACAAATTAAATTGATGCATTCTTAAATTCCTTGTTTTAGACTAAGTTGTTTAGGATAAGAATTTATAGTGAAGATGTACCTAGTTTAAGCTGTAGTATAAAATTGTAGAATAAGATATTAATCAGTAATATTTTGAGCATCAAGGTAAAAATTATGTTTTAAATGATTAAAAAATTAATATTTAAAAGAGTTAATTATTCAATATGTTTAATTAAAATTGAGTTATAATCCCACATGTTTTGAGTGTTATTATTTTAATCAATTGTCAAATAACTAACGAACTAATAACCAAATGAATAATAATAATATTAATAAATAGTAAAAAGAAATATAGGAGAGTTTTCCTATATTTAAGCGACCAACGTGTAGCAAATAACTAATAAAAATAAAAAAGAGTACGTCTTAAACGTTATATTTGGCGACCCAACAGGTGTGGCTATAATTAATTTAAATTAATTAATTAAATTGATAAATTGGTGGTATATTGAATAAGTTAAGAAAGACATTCAAACAAGTTTAAAAAGACAATTAATAAATTAAGTTCATGTTTAGAAAGGATAAGAAATTAAATATAAGCCAATTTAAGTTAAGAAGAAGTGATAGGTTAAGAAGTAAACCTAACAATAGTAGAATTAAAATGGCAACTAATGACCAAATTGAGTTAGGGGAAAACAGGGAAACTGATAACGAATTAGGTGTAGAAGGAGTTGAGAGTAGGGAATTAAATGTAGAATCTACGGGGGAACCAATGCAAATTAATAATGGGGAAACAGTAGACGAAATTAACGGGGGTAAACAAAATGAAAGGGTGTTGGGGACGGAGCCTAGTTTCAATATAGAATTATTAATGAGACAAATGATGGAACAAAATGCAAAACGCGAAAAAGACGCGATTGAACGCGAAAAAGACGCGATTGAACGCGAGAAAGCCAATAAAGCAGAATCTATAGAAAGTATGAAAACGTTGTTAGAATCAAATAAGGCAGAGATAATTGGAGCAGTTAACCTTAAAATTCAAGAGATTAGGGAAGAAATTAAATTAGCCAGTAAAGCCGTGGAGGAAAAATTAGAAAAATCTATAAAGGGGAAATGTTCAGCCATAGATAATAAGATAAGGACCGTCGATAGCAAAATTAACGAAGTGGGAGAGAAAATTCAAAATGTAGAAGTTCAGTTAGATCGGAAAATCGAAGAAAATAAACAGGGCACCCGGACACAAATTGTAGGACTAGAAATTAGGACCACAGATTTAGAGACAAAAATAAACGAAAATAGCTATGTCGAAATTCAAAATAAATATTCAGAGACAAATGACCAGGTTAGGGAATACGTAGAAAAAACAAAGGAGTTGCAGACAAGGATTACAGAAGTAAATACGCGTTTGAATAAAATTAAAAATGGTGAAGTGATAAAGGAGCCGGAAAATATGAGAAATATTAACTTTACGGGGAGGGAAAGATTCCCAATGCAATTTTTAAAAACCTTAAAAGAAATGAAAGAATATTATGGGGAAGAAAACGTAAATTGGATAGACAAATATTTAAAGGATGGCGCATTTATATGGTGGCAGTTGCATCGCGAAGATATCAAGAGTTTCAGTGAGTTCGAACACATATTTAAAGAAAAGTACTTTAACGAGATCATACAGGGGGAGATAAGAGATAGGTTAGAATTCGGAAGATATAAAGGACCAATTAATGAACAGACAGTAAGTTACGTAGAGAACATTCTATTGGAATCTGGATCCCTCGAGTCGCGTCTTACTGAGGTACAGTTAGTCCATAAAATTGCAAAGCATTTTCACCCAACAACGTTGGTCGCCGTTATTACGAGGGGTATTGCAACGAAGACCGAATTCATAAAGTTAATAATGGAGTTCAAGAATGTGCCGTTACCACCTACCAACCTTAGGGAACCCCCCAATCGACAAGAATCTCCAAACAAAAACAACCATTATGAAAGCAGGGACAATAGAGACAGACATCCAGGTCACTGGACGACCGGGTATAATAAATTTAAAAACAGAGGACCGACATATTACGGGAAAAGAGAAACACAGAATGGTGAGGGGACTAGCCGACAAAAACAAGACAATTCACAATGACATGGGGGAAAGGGCAAACAACTCTTAAATATAACACATAAAGATAAATAATAATAAAGTTTTTTTTTAAATTCTAGATAAATAAATTTAAACAAAATAGAGATAGTCTTACGATAAATTGTTTTAAAAGGAAGGGTAGTGTATAAAAGAAAGGGCATTGTTCGGTTAACCATAATAGAAGTCAGTCTGTAGGTCAAATTCCTGGGGTTATTGTTAGCGTAGAAAAGGTTGACACGGTCATAAATTTTAGGTTTAAAGAGACGATAGACAAATGTAAACAACCGATCGATAGGTTTTATGTTTAAAGGGTAGTTTGTAAATATTAAACGTTGTTAGAAAGATATGAATTTTAAAGTTAAGTAGGTAATTACATGATTAGATTAAGAAAAAAAAATATGTGTGAATTAATTAGTAAGTAATATAATAGTTGTAAAAGGAAATTAAGGGTGTATCAAATTTTAGAATTTTAATTAAATTGAAAATTTTAAAATTTTGGGGACTTATATAACATACCGAAATAGAAAGCTCCAAAGGTCAGTACCCGGCAGGCCATAAATCGTCAAGACATGAAAGGATTGACGGACATAAAAAAAATGTTTCAACAGGGAAACAACGCACCCAAACCGTCACACAAGATCCATCAAAATTAAGCTTTTAATACCGAAACAAATTGTAACAAGCCAATCAGAGCAAGTGAATCAGTTCAGAAATAACGTCCAAAAATTAAAACTAACCAATGGAAGAAGAGCATCATGACGCTGTTTTAAAAAGAGGAGAACTTATAAATAAGGGTAAAAGGCAGGACACGTGGTTCTTTTTAGGTATTTTGGTTCCGACGTCGTATTAGAAGGTTGTTCCGGGGAAGTGTTTCTCCTGATCGAAAGAGTTAAGTGTTTGTGAAGGACTTTGCCTATCCTATTCGTCGTTTTTCTTTTTTAATAGAACTGTTAAGTTTATAAAAGTCAATAAAAAGTTATCCGTCGTTTTAAAAACTAAAAGAATCGTCGTATTAAAGTATAAGAAGTCTTCGTGGTCGTTAAGTGAGATAAGTGTGAAGTTTAAGGAGTCATCGTCGTATTAAAATTAAATCAGTGAGAAGAAGTATCGCCGTAAGAATTAAAAGCATCATCGTCGCAAGAGTGAGTGAAGAAAGGTGTAACCCGCGATTGGGATCATCTACGGGAGAGGCAAACCATCCAACCATCACGCAATCTTCGAGAGAACCACGGAACGAGAACAACCCAAAAAACTGGAAAGGAACACGTCAATTGATAAGTAGAACTTAAAGGACAATACATTTTATAAATTACCACCAAATTTTGTTTTTTGTAATAATAAAATAAATTATAGCCACCTAAGAACCAACGAACCCCAATAGAGATTTAAATTAAATTCAAGTAAATAACCTTCAGTTAGCCGGAGCAAATATTTTATAAAGCTAATTAAAATTAGAGTCAAAATTAAATACAAATTAAATTGATGCATTCTTAAATTCCTTGTTTTAGACTAAGTTGTTTAGGATAAGAATTTATAGTGAAGATGTACCTAGTTTAAGCTGTAGTATAAAATTGTAGAATAAGATATTAATCAGTAATATTTTGAGCATCAAGGTAAAAATTATGTTTTAAATGATTAAAAAATTAATATTTAAAAGAGTTAATTATTCAATATGTTTAATTAAAATTGAGTTATAATCCCACATGTTTTGAGTGTTATTATTTTAATCAATTGTCAAATAACTAACGAACTAATAACCAAATGAATAATAATAATATTAATAAATAGTAAAAAGAAATATAGGAGAGTTTTCCTATATTTAAGCGACCAACGTGTAACAGCAAATAATAATAATAAAAAGAGAGAACGTCTTAAACGTTATAATACATTGCTGTTATCTCTTCGTAAAAGGGAATATTTTCTTTATTTATTTGGCAAAACTGAACAAGAGTTCCAAAAACTGTATTTTTTTTTTCTCAATAAAATATAAATAGGGTAATTTATTTATTTTTTTTACATACTTTATAGAAACAATTGTAATGAATTTTGATTCAATTTAGCGATAAAATACTGTATAGAGTGTAGGATTTCCATGTATATATACAGTACATATGAGAGAGAGAGAGAGAGAGAGAGAGAGAGAGAGAGAGAGAGAGAGAGAGATATGATCTCTCTCTCTCTCTCTCTCTCTCTCTCTCTCTCTCTCTCTCTCTCTCTCTCTCTCTCTCTCTCTCTCTCATATTATATATTATATATATATAATGAAAAAAATATTAGACAACCTTCTTAGTTAATATGTGATATATAAATATAAATATTAATTTATCTTCTTTTGATAATTTTAAATTTTTTTGGAATAATTTTGGAATGAAAATCAACTATTGTTTCTTCCTCTGTTGCAATAGTTTTCAGTGTGTTTATATTGATTTAATAATTTAATTGTTGGGGGAGGGGGAAGTAACTGTTTTCTAGAACACCTGTACATAAACTTATACAAGAGTTAAGTCGTAATATAAATATGTTGCCTTTGTTTCCGTGACTACACGCAAGTCTGAGATTTACATCTGTAAAACATGGAAATTTTGATTTATCGTATTTCAAGTCAAATTAGTTTATTCATGACCGACAAATATTAGGTATACAAGTGGCGTAATGATACAACTGGATTCATTCAAATTGCTGAGCTGAGCGAGTGAATGTCTCTCTATTCACGATTTACAAGAATTTTACATTTATATCTTAGGAAACTGCCAAACCGATTGCGATGAATTTTATCAGATTGTTGCATTTAAATTCTTTTAGTTATAAATTAAACATTTGTTATATTTATGTAATGTTTTCTTTTTTAGAATGTCCGTCTCCAAGTTTTTATTTACACATGAACCTAGTATAAAAACAGTTGTTGACGAGAGAAGAAATCAATGTCAAGGTTATTGAGGAAATCTCAGTTTTGAAGTCCGCTAAGTCCTAAAAAAGGATTTGTGTCTGACGTGTGACGTACTTTGAAATACAATCGATTAAACAGTTATTAAATTTTGTTTGTGCGCATATTTTGGCCATACCTCCTATGGTTATTGCCATAACTTTTAATTTTTCTTCCTACGTTTCGTTCAGTAATAACCATTTTTGGGGTACTTGCAAAAATATTAGACACAAAAGTCTGATTTTTTTATAATTGTATAGGAAAGATGAAACATAGGGTTCTAAATCCAAGATTTCATTAAATATTGAATACTAATTTTAAGTATTCGAAATAAAATGACTATTATAATCAAATTACGCGAAAAATGATCACATAAAAGTAATTAATTGATGTCTTTACAAATTTTGTCTCTAAAATGTTTGTGATTAAAAAAATAAGATTTAGTAAACTCCCCAATTCCTAGAACCATTATATTTTTCAAGTTGTGAGGAAACATTTATGATCTCTTGTGTAGGTTTATACGCTTAAAGGTGAAGAACCTCTCAGTCAGTTTTTAAGAGAAATATGGAAGAAGAGAATACAAATTGAAGACTCTTACTCTTGTTAGCGTCAGGGTCGGTAAAAAAACAAGAGATGGTCAAGAGAGATTGACAGAAAAGACAAAAGAGACACTACATGAATAATGGTGTGGATCAAACTGGAGTTGTTGGTATTACCAAGTCCGTACTCAATAAAGTAAACACCTGAATGTCTTTGTAGAGATTGAATTGGTCAAAAGTAATTGTCGAATATTTTGAGGATACATCTCCGGAAATCAAAAAAAAGTAATTAAATGTTTGTCGTCTGTTGTAATATTGTGGACTACATCCCAAACGCATTGACTATTTTCATAAACTTTTTTATGAAGCCATATTTTAGATATATCTAGTGATTTAAAAATATAAATAAAATTTGGGATTAGCAGTCATAAGAAAGATAATTCTCAACATCGGACCAAACCGTTTTTATTCAAATTGTGCTCAAGTTCAGCCACTACCTACAGAGATAAAATGAATTGATCACTATATTCCTAAAAAAAACGGCTAGTGAGTTATTGGTAAAAACCAAAAAGCTATTATGCAGATTTATGAACGTCTTCCATTTCACAAAATCAGCTATTCAGATGTAGATAATTTTTGTATGAAATATTAAGAATAATTATTCAAATATGTGATCAAGTAAACAATATATATATATTAGGGTTCAGGAATAATAAACAAAACCCAAAATGAACCTTAATTATTGTCGTTAAGTCACAAGGGAAGCTGTTTTATGGCGTTATGTAAATAAATTATTCATACGCAAGACTATGCAACCCTTCGCCAATTAAAACTGTATTTCTCATAAAAACAATTAAATTTAAATCACCACACTCTAAAGTATTAATTGATTTTATTACTATACAGTTTAACAATATTTAGATGAAGTAATGAAGTTTGAGGTTATCTATACAGCTTCGACTCCCAGGAGATTATCTGTAGCTCAGGATTATGTATATCTAGTATTGATTTTATGTCTATGATGGATAAATTAAATAAGTACTCCCACAATAGACTAAAACCAGGCCAACAAATGGGTTTTCTTGGGATAAGCTGTAATAAGTTTAGCATAGAGTTCAGTTTTTAACGTAATTATATCTGAGAAAAGTTGAGAGGAAGAGAATGACAATAGAAATGTAACCAAGTTCTACATAATTGAAGTTTAATTTGAAGCTAAACTTATTGACTTTCTACGGAATAGAAATTGTATATTTAATTAAATTTCCATCTTCAAGAATGATGACTCGAGATCACTCCTTCTAAAATTCTGATATATTTTTACGTGGCGCTACAGCC
Source organism: Aphrophora alni (assembly GCA_963513935.1). Classification (NCBI taxonomy): domain Eukaryota; kingdom Metazoa; phylum Arthropoda; class Insecta; order Hemiptera; family Aphrophoridae; genus Aphrophora; species Aphrophora alni. The sequence continues at coordinate 21,127 of CAUPSG010000928.1, read as the reverse complement.
CGGAAGTTAAATTTCAATTAGATTTTTCTGAATTGCAATATCATTCTGTGTGAGCACACTACCAAATTTTAAGTTCCTATATTAATATTTGTCGTAGCTGATGTTCTTATGCACCACGAAGAACGGATGTCTGAATGAAAATCACTTTTTCAGTTATTGTGTTCATGTAACATGAAACACAGTCAAAAAGAAGGTTGTCATGATAACAGTATTTTAGTTAATAGTTTGTAATTGTATTCACACACTCACGTGTTCATCATTCAATATTCTGAGCAACGTCAGTTCACGTATGGTAGACCCAAATAATATTTAACGGTTTTTGAGACTTAATTAAGACTTTGATTATATTTCACTACATTTGGCAGTGAGTTCTGCAATGTACAAGTGGATACAGTAAAACATGTGTTATACATAATTCTTCAATGCTTTATAATAATAAGCGTCATTGACTCCTAAACTGAATTTTTCGTACTCTTTTTGAGGTAAAGATAAACTATTTTACCATTTAAAGCTAACTGCAGGTTAGAGCGGTGTGAACTTAAGGTCGTAAGCGATAAGCGATAATTATCTTATAAGATAGGTTTTAATGATTAAACAGTTATACAGCAGTACGATAGGTAACCTTGTTGAACCTGAAGAAAACATAATATTATGTTTTCATACAATATGAAGGATGACGGCCAAAAAAGGAAAATGATTGACATAAAATATATTCTTTTTTCTATCTATGGTATGCAATGGAATGTGTTATCATATAAATATTTGTTTTTTTTCAATAAGATCATTTACCCAGATTTATAATGTAAAAAAATACCCAATATATTGTGTGAATCACTTTCATTAAGTGAAGTCTTGCTCTAGTATTCACTCTAAGTTATTACTTGTGTTTGAAATATAGCGTATAGCAATGTTAATAAATAAATACGTCTTAAATCATAAAGTTTTAAGAGAAATATTTATATCAATATACACCAAATGATAAAAACGCTATAACCAAAAAACAAACTGAATAAAATAATATGGAGCAGGAATAGATAGATAGATAGAAGGCAACCAAAAAATTGTTTTGGGGGTGGCTGTATATGGTCTATGTAATTTATTCAGGTTTAGGTACACTTTTATAGCAAATTCTTGAATTTAAGTGTAGCAAATTTCATTTGTATCATTTATGCCTGTTTTGGGCCACCTTTTAGAAAAATTATTGATTTTAAAAATAAATAATGTACCTAAAAATGTTTGAATATTTTTTTTCTAAAATTGTTAAACACAGTTATTTGGTATTATCAAAATTATAAAACTAATAACATAAACTCGGGTGTTAAGATGATAAATGTATAAGGATAAATGTTTACATTGTAAAATCTATGAAATAATGTTGACCAATTTACAATGATATTTGTTTTAATAATTAATAACTAATTACTACTACTACTAACAAAAATAATACATCAATTTATATTATAATCTTTAATTTTAATCCATTATAATTTTAAAGCAGAATATTATCGTTTTTCGTAATTAAAACAGAAAATAGTGTTTTTAACAATATACAGACTAATCATTCACGTTTATTATCAAGGAGTATTTACAATTAATAAAATTGCAACAGAAATTTAACAATTAAAACATAAAAATAAATAAATAGTAATTGTTTAACGTTTAAAAATAAATATATTGTTATATTATACATTATTTGGAATAATAATATATTAAAACATGTTGGCCATTAATTAATCAACAAATAGTCATTACCTAAAGCTAAATTATTTCTTATTTTGGTTGAACCATATATTTTTACTAAAATAATATATTTAAAATGTAAACATGTATAAAATGAAGTGTGAATGTATAAAGTATTCCCGTGCTATACCTGATGATGCCTCATGTTAAAGTGAAACGTCTTTAGCATTTACACAACATAACTACCTTTGACAAAGAATAATAAAAGTTATGTTCAGAAAACTAATAATAATCATTCCACAATTAACATTTAACAATAAATATATTACGATAATGTACAATATATATTAAAGTAGATAGTTGAAGAAGAAAATTAATATTCATCATTTAACAATAAATATATTACTATACATTATTTGGAATTATAAATTATTAAAATAAATATTTGATAATGTAAAAAATAATAATTATTTAAAATTAACATTTAAAAACTAAAATTTAACAATAAATATATTTCGATTTATTGTTTCGAATAAAAATACAGAAATGAAATAGAATAATAATCATCTAGCAATTAACACTTAACAATAAATATATTAGGATTCATTGTTCTGAATAATAATAATTCTACAATTAATTATTAACGTTTGATCAAACTTATTAAATATCCACATTTAATGGGTAAAAATGATTATATTTTATGTTACATGTTTGAGGAAGTTTTATAAAGTTTATATCTTTCCTTAAACAGTTTTATCACAAAATATATTATAGTGTATTGTTGGTCTAAACTGAAGTAATTACACAAACTGTGCAAGGACATTTCCAAGTCTGTTTGTGCCAGACAAAGACACAAACATTGGTTTGAAATCCAATTTAGTGTAGAGTCTGTTTAGTGTACTGACATTCAGTGGTAAGCATTTGTACATGTAAACACAAATTCAAAATTACTGAATCAGTTAAGTAAAATAAAAATCAACATTATAAATGTGAATTTTTCTTAGTAACATATTTCCCAGCAAATGATCTCTTCGTTTTTTACAGGTATATAAACGCAAATAAAGTTGATAGTTCATTTAAGATGAAATTCAAAACAAAAATTGTTTCTAGTTCAGACGATAAAATTAATCGTGTCAACACCCCACCAGTTTTATCGATATCCACTGCTTTTTATTTTGTCATATGTAGTTTAGGGGAGGTTATGTGATGGATAAAAAAATCGATGTCAAGTTTTAAGGGATATATTTTTGTTTTGAGCAATTCTGATTTCAACAATGCAGTTTTGGGTCGAACTCAGTCACGTGTCGACCATCATAGGGTGGATCCTTTCACATTTTATGTGGTAAAAAGGTATTTTTCAACTTTTTAAAGGAGATTAAAAGTCGGGTCCTTATTTTTTTCAAATAGCAACTCCCATCGTGTGACATAATTTTGAAGGGCATAAAAAAAGACAAATTTAGTGCCTTGTTTCTACGATATTTCTAACAGAAATTGTGGGGGCTAGAAGTTGAATTTTCAGTTTTATATTTGTCATGCATATTAAAGAAAAAATAATACTGATTATTTTTTTTTTTAAATAGCGGAACTAATTAACTAAACGAACACACTAATGTACTTTTCCTATTTTATCAAGTTGGCCCCAATTTTGAAAGGTGAAGATATTCGTTTAATCCCCCCCCCTCCTATCATGTGACATTATTTTAAAGGAAATTGTTACTGGAAACTGACGACGTATAGAATAAATCTATACAACCTAATCAAATGAATTAGTTTAAAATTTGGTCTTAATTGTGTCATCTTTCTTGTTGGATTAATTCATTATTTCAACCAATACGTAATTAGTTTCCTCTTTAACATTATGTCATACTACATACGCCATACTACTTACGGTGTACACTATTTTAATGAAAATGTAGACATATTTGGCACATCTTGTAATGTTATTATCTTCAATTTTTTTTAATTAATCACACTTTGGAGTGCCTCTCATGAAAATATAACAAAAAATATATCGATTTTCTCAAAACGGCTAAGATGATTTTGATGAAATGTTTCTCAAGCGTAACCTCTAAAGAACCAAACAAAACCTATTGGTCACCATCTCTTCAAAAATGATGGTTGGTCAGTTATCTCTATAACACATATGATCACAATCATGCTGCTGTTACAAAATATTTATTTTAGTCAAAATAATTTCAATCAATTTCGTTCAAATTTTAATCATATCTGAACATTGAATACTCAACATCGTGTAAAATTCGTAAATAAAAAATATATGGAAATTATGATTAAAAAAAATTTGGCAAAAACAAAAAATAACTCAATCATTAAAAACTCTATTTTATTAAAATAGACTAACGTTGAGTATTTCTCTCTCTCTCTCTCTCTCTCTCTCTCTCTCTCTCTCTCTCTCTCTTTCAATATTTTGACAATCCAACACATGTAATGAAACATGAAATCGTAAGATAATCTATCAAAAAAATATGCTAAACCTTCAATCCAGAACCCACCATAAATTGATTGCGAGAAATGACTTCCAAAGGCTTATTAAATTACTTTATACACTTGCCCATTTTAGGGTTAAAGCTAGTGTGATCCTCGTCCATAATCAGATTGATTCGCCACAGTACCCTGGTATCGTTATCCCGTCCGGCAGTGTCTCTCCCTAGATCCAATCCCTCTATCGATCCATTAACTTCCTTTCCACCAGGAGCTCATATACTCATTAGTCACACGTTAGAATTTTGCAAGTCAAGTACTTACCTAACTTTTTAAACTCTGCCGTAATAACTATTTATATTATGGTGCCTACAGAAGAGACTTTATCACTTACTTTCGTGACTCTAGCTAGAACATAACAAGCATCATAGATCTGTGTATATTCAAAAGTCTTCATTCTATTTTCTCGTGTCGAGAGGTTAGACCTTACCAGATGTTGAAACTATAATAAAATACCATTTTTGGGGGGAAGTTAGGGTATGAAATTAAGTTTTTGACAATAAACGTCGAATAACACCCGAGCTATTAGGATATTATTGTTTAGAATGGTTACGATTTTTACATTTTCAATTATATTTTTCTGAATTTCAATAAGAAACTAAATATATATTTTCATATTGTAAATATCCTTCACCTGAATCACCTTTAGGTAACACTTCAAAAGATGTTTTTTTTTCTCTGTCCACAATACTCTCTGTATACGACGTTATTGCAATTTTGTATTTTGACACACTTTTGAAACAGAATTTTATAAATTACATTGGAGGAATGGTGTTGTTAAAATCAAAAATACATATATTATTAAGATTGACAGATGGAAAAAATAAAGTTCGTCTCTTATTTTACCCATTTGCTTTTAGGTACAACAAAGTTAAAAATGTCAATCCAAAGCCAAAGTTTGAACTCACCAGAGACCTAGAAAACCCCGAGCAACTTATGTAATCTTTTAATGGACTGGAGTTTGGGATATTCTGCTCTGAGATGCCCTCCCGTTGTAATACATCAAAAAGCCGAATAATTTTTATCTTAAATCAGTTTTTCTTTTCATTTCAGAATTTCACAATGCGGTTTGTGATCTTTTGCATATTTTTGATTAAATTTAAAGAGATACGCATAACCGTGGTCATTGTTATAAGTAATCCAATGTCAATACTAGATTTGCTTTACGGATAAGGTCACCAGATAGAATATCGTTTATAAAAAGGAGGAAATTTAAAAAAATTAATATGTAAGGACTTTCTACTTTCACACACACTTAAGTAATGTAAAACGGTCAAGAATATTGCACTAACTTTCTCGGTTACACATCTCCAAAAGTAAATAACAACAAACAAAAACTATTTGCCAAGAAAAATATTTTATGTGATGATTACTGTCAATGATTTTTCACCTTAAAACAACTAAAACCAAACAAAAGTATCAGTTTATTAATTGTCTATCAAGAAGGTAAAATGATCCATAATATTAAAAAAAAATAAAAAAATAAAATTAAAAAAACACACAGTTTTATATTTGAATAGGCGTAAATTGTTTCGGTAGTATTATAAATGGAGTCTCATCGTAAATTATACTTCATCATGAGAGTTCATTTTTGTTTTCCCCCAATTAATTCTTTACTTTATTATGTTTTTACTCAACATTAATCATCACAATTCATTACAATTTTAATTAAATTTTGCTATGTAGGGATATTTTGTTAAGCCATTCATATTTGATAAATAAAATTTCGGTAGTACTTGTTATTAGACAAAAACACAAAATTCCTATTTTACAGAAATAGCCCTCAAGTATTATTTATCACATTTCGTTAAAACTTAATATTCAAAGTGAGAAACATTAACGTCATCTTTCTATAAATACAGGTTCGGGAATACCTGTTTAAACGAAAAAGTTGATGGAACTGGTGTAAAAAGAACCAACCTACTGATTTTAATCAAAGTTTGTTGAAATAAGTGTGCCTGAGAATTACGGTTAAGGCATAACGGACTAAACAAGATTTAAACGTCGTAATTAAAAACTGGATTTATTAAATTACGATTTACTCTTAGAACGGTTAAAAAAAATGACGTGCGACAACAGTTGTTGAAGTTTGAAATCTTCTCTTACTTCTCCACAGAAATATTGAGCCAACAAGTAAAATTACGTCAATACAAAGTTCATTCCATGTAGTCATACAACTGAAGAAACCAGATTAAAACAGTAAGTTTTCGTTACTGCAAACGGTTACAGAATCATCAAATGTCAAGGTCAGACATTCTTTCTATCACTTGTTAACGGATAAGGGGTGGTATCACTTGTTTGGGTGTGTCAATTAACAAAAATGTAGTTACAGGGTGTTAGAAAATCTGTATTTAATAAATTAATATCAACTACATTACGATAAGATTGGTGTTTGGTGCGCGATACCTGCCAGGATTTTTTAACCTCTTTTATCTTATGAAAGAGGTTAATAAAGAGGTTTATGAAAATATCTTCATGAATGTTTAAGAAGAATTTCGTGAGACTGAGCATTACAGCATTATGGGGTAAATTGTCACACATCCGGTGTGTCAGCTTTTCTTATAGTTTTTATTAGAAGAGAACATGAAAAATCTAGTGAAAATTACATCAAAGTTGAACAACTATATCACTGAAGAAAAAGTGATGGAAATTAGTTTAACAGTTTCCGATGAGGCTTTATAGCGGGTGAATTTTTATTATGATTTGTTTTGTTTTTGTAATGGTTTCTAAATTTCTTTTCTTATGCTATTCAATAACATAATTACCTGTTGTTTACAACTTAAAACAGATTACGGTGAATTGGTTTTAATACGTGGACATTTTGATGAAATAATATTTTCCATTTTTTGACTCTAAACACTAATTTGTTATTACTTTTTATTTGCATTTTTGAATTTGAAATTTGATATCTGAGAAAAATATTCACACCGGTTTTAATACTTATATCCTGGGCTTTTAAAGCAAGGGCATAATTAGTTGATTTAAAGGACAGCTTGTTCTTTTTGTAATTTACTGGAAAAAAGTTTCGACAAGAAAATTTCGATTTCTAAAAACTACTTTAGAGCTGAATAAATTTGAATTCTATTTAAATTGGAGGAATTTGTTGGTTTCAAGAAATATAAAAAAGTTTGGGACTTAGGTGGGGTTTATTACGAGAACCTATTTTTAAAATACATTCAGCAAAATGTTTATATTGTTTTTATATATCGCCCGCGCGCGCGTGCGTGTGTGTATGTGTGTTTGCGGCAACTATATAGGTGAGAGAGCCAATTTAAAAAAATCAAAAGTTTGTGTTATTTTAATCGTGGGTGCTAATGGATGGAAGGCTGTCAAATACCACGACTAGGCTACCAATACCTCATTTTAAATGTATCTGTGAGGCCAGGAACTGACACATGAAGATAAATAAATTCTAATCATCCAAAACAAAATGAAGGCTAAACGAGTCGTTTTTATAAACGAAGCTAGAAGGATACTAGTATGGAAGGTCAACTCAGAAACCAAGACAGAGTTTTCTAACTGTTGGTTCATTGCTTCAAATACTAGACCACCTCGTTTTGTGGGGAATCCCTTAAATCACCACCTAACCAAACCTAACCTAGACTAACATAACCTAACATAACCTAACATAACCTAAACTAACCTAACCTAACTTAACTTAACCTAACATAACCTACCTAACCCAACCTAACCTATCCTAACCTAACCTAACATAACCTAACCTAACCTAACATAACCTAACCTAACCTAACCTAACCTAACATAACCTAACCTAACCTAACATAATCTAACCTAACCTAACCTAACCTAACCAAACTTTTGTAAACGTGTTGGAACAAACTCTGTAATAATGGTACTGGATAAACATTTTGAACATGTAATATGAGGTCAAACACATTAATGTTATACAAGCGGATGCTTCGTATCAATCAAGCTTCATAAATAAGATAATTCTTATTTCGGCCGTTTTTTTGGATGGTAAGAATTTAAATTACTTTATAACATTATTTTAAATTAAAATAACTTAAACCTTTGCATTCTCAGGTTGCCTCTCTCACTTAAAGAGGCTGTCGTAACATATCTCAAATATCTATTTTTTTCTAATAAGAAGGGATGGTAGTTTTTTCAACCACGCTATATATTATTACCATCGTCACTGTTTTGAAGAAAAATTAAAATTAATTTTGATAACTAAATTATGGAGATGCACAAAAGACGTGGGGGTAGACCGTTGTTTATCTTATTGTAATAGTTGGTGACCACTTAAGTAGATGTTTCCAACAGGAGGTAATTCTTTTTTTTTAATTTTATTTATGTCTAAATAACGTAGTGCCAACCAAACAGACTGTCTGTTATCATTAGAATAATTTATTAGCTTTTACGGGAACTGGTTTAGCATTAAGTGTTTAGTTTTAGAATATCATTATTGTGTTTAATGTACAAAGTTCATAAGTTTTCCTCAATATAAAGTCCAAGCAACATGGTGGCATTTTAATTTTGTTCTTTGATTATCAACTTTTACAAAGTTAGAGTATAATAAGGTTGAAAGAACTTTACGCTTAACTCAAGAAAACCCATTTGTTGACCTAGTTTGGAGTCTATTCTTTGTGTACTGATTTAATTTATCCAATAACAAGGCATAAAATCAATACTCCATAAGGTTAATCCTGAGCTGGAGATATTCTCTTGAGAGTTGATAACTTCAAACTTCATTACATTATCTAAATATTCTGAAACTGGAAAGTAATTACATCAATAAATCCTATAGGTTAGATTAAACTATTTTTATTAGTAATAAAGTTTTTTTTATTGTGTTATAATTCCTTCCGAAACGCAATTTATGAATTAATTTAAATATTTTGCTTGTGTTTACAATCTGCAAAGTGCATTAAAAATATATGGTAATTGATAAATAGAAATTACTTATAAATAAATTTCGTCTTTAATATTTCTTATAATCAAGGAGCTTATTAAATTTAATAAATTAATAATAATATTATTATTATTTTCAAATATATTATTAGTGCATTTTATAAATGTTTGTGACTATTTTTATTATATCAGTTTGTTTTCTATACGTAGATTTTTCATACTTTGACGTATGTAAATAACTGAGGTTTAACTGATGATGACTTTTTGGGAATTTAATCCAAACTGTACATCTACTTACAAATAGGATTGCTATGTTAAGAAATGTTTGAACTCCTATGCCAATTGTACATAGTGTAAACACTGCACAATCATTTTACAAATTTTCTTTCATAGCAATACAAAAAACAAATATCAACAAACTCAAAATTTAGTGGCAATCATCCATTCAGTTTCCTTAAAATTGAGGCTGACTGTTGAAGTTATGGTTAATTATGATATTTACTTGACAATTTTAATTAATTACACTTGAATATTTGTCGGAATTTCTGATCCAATTATTAGATACTTTATATTTACTTGGAAACTTTATCAATTACACTTGTATTTTATCGAAATTTCTGATCCAATTATCAGATACTTATATTTTTACAGAATTTTAACTATCACAGATTTTATTTAATGTCAATTACAGATTTTCGTAGATTAATATATTTTTTTAAATTTGTATGGTTCATTTCTATTTTTTACCTAGTGACCTGTCTTTTTTTTAATTGATACTTGTAATCATCGGGCAATCAAAGTTTACTAAAATATAAATTAAATATTAAGCTCCAAATTTTAAACAGTTATTGAACAAATTAAAAGGGGAATGTTTTGAAAAAAAAGTTAAGATATGGCTTCATACAAAGTTTAATCAAAAACGTCATAGTTGTTACTATCAATGAGAGATAGTCATCATTATTTTTTTGGATTCTCGGCGAATGGTTTGAACAATACCACAACGATTTTTTTACGCATTGAGTGACTTCTTATACTACTATAGATAAGATAGTTAACATTGTCATATATAGATTAAAAAACCAATTTCATAGAATCCAAATTTTTCCTAAAGGAAATTTTATAAATTATTGTAAATTTTAAATATGTACTGAATTGTAAAATAAAAGTAAAATGATATTTTCAGTTATTTTTGTTGTAAACTTCAATGTACATACTGTATTATATTAGGTGGAAAAAATGGCTGTCATTAGAAGTAAAATAAATAAAAATTCTAAACAATTGTTTAAAATCGAGCAAAATTAAATACTTTGTCAAACATTAAAACAGCTAGAAAGATTTTCTTATTTATCAAAACAGTTCAACGAATTGTTCTAGGAGCTTGATTCTTGCCCATTTCATGATCCCCAGTCTCACCATGATGACTTCAGTTACAGCTGAAGTCCAAATAAAAATTTTAAAAACTACTAATTCAAAATACAATGTTGAACAATTGTTTACAATATTTGATTGACAACCCTCCCCCCCCCCCATCAAAACTAATCACGGAGTTTTAGTTTGGACGTTAAGAAGATTAACTCTGGAAATCTTCTCCCACGTCCATTATCAGATTAAATAAGTTTACATTGACTGGGTTGGTAATGACTTTAAACTTTGTGTCGTTTAATGACATGAAGATTGTCAGAGTTTGGTTGGTCTGGCATAGGACTTCCTTTCTGTCTGTTATATTTGTGGTCATACTAGTTTACCTAGTGACTCTGTCTGAATAAGAAAAAAAAGTTCAAATTTTACCAAAACTTCGACAAAATGTGTAAATATAAAAAGGGTGAGGTTAGGTTAGGTGAGGTAACATCAAAGCAGTTGATGTTACAAATTTGAATATAGAATACAGCTTTTACTTACGTATTTGTTATCCCGATACTAGAATTAAAGAACACAATTTTATAATATCTATCGTAATTTTGAGTTTAGAATTTTGATCTTCTTTTTTGTAGCTCTGACTACTACTTTTATACTTGTATAATATAATTTTATATTTATTGTAATGGTATATTTACTTTCTCGACGTCGGCTAGGCCTTAACAAGCTTCATAGATGTCTAAATACTAAAAGTAAGAAGTGACAGGGCGCGATCTTATAACTAGCAATATTTATAGGAAAGTTAAGGTTAGAAATTACATTCATTATAACCTAATAACGTAGTAATTTGTCATTATAGCTTTTGATATCATTACATGTTGAATTGAAATCTGTAATGATTTTATGTAGTGTTTTAACATGAATAATTCATGATATATAAACAAACTAAACTGTATAAATTGGCCATCAAATTGATATTTTCAATTTAATTAAACAAATTTAATACAGTTTTGTGAGCACATTATAGTCTAATATAACAAATTTACCAAAACTTGTGGGTGCTATTGTACTTACGTACAGACGAAAATCACGACGGACTGACCACATGTTGAAAATCATTATTTCTGTTTCCAGAGGCAATGAAAAGCGAAAAAAAAACGGATATCGACTTTTTAACAATTACCAAATACATCCTGAACTTTGTAGATATCAACTTTTTACCAAACACATCCTGAACCTTGTACAGTCTAAGCGAAAATTTATAGATATAATTCTAAAAATATTATTAGGCTACTTGTTTAAACTATCTTAACTTATGATACAAACTGTATAACACATTACGGTTTTTTTCTACAAGTATTGAAGGTGTGATAGTTGACTTAAGGGAATACTATAAAAGTTTTAAAGTTCGTGTAAGTTCTGTGTTTACATAGTAAATACATTGCTGTTATCTCTTCATAAAAGGGAATATTTTCTTTATTTATTTGGCAAAACTGAACAAGAGTTCCAAAAAACTGTATTTTTTTTCTCAATAAAATATAAATAGGGTAATTTATTTATTTTTTTACATACTTTATAGAAACAATTGTAAGGATTTTTGATTCAATTTCGCGATAAAATATAGAGTGTAGGATTTCCATGTATATTTATATATATGGAAATCCTCTCTCTCTCTCTCTCTCTCTCTCTCTCTCTCTCTCTCTCTCTCTCTCTCTCTCTCTCTCTCTCTCTCTCTCTCTCTCTCTCTCTCTCTCTCTCTCTCTCTCTCTCTCTCTCTCTCTCTCTCTCACATATTATATATATAATGAAAGAAATATTAGACAACCTTCTTAGTTAATATGTGATATATAAATGTACATATTAATTTATCTTTTTTTGATAATTATAAATTTTTTGGAATAATTTTGCAATGAAAATCAACTATTGTTTCTTACTCTGTTGCAATAGTTTTCAGTGTGTTTATATTGATTTAATAATTTAATTGTTGGGGGAGGGGGAAGTAACTGTTTTCTAGAACACCTGTACATAAACTTATACAAGAGTTCAGTCGTAATATAAATATGTTGCTTTTGTTTCCGTGACTACACGCAAGACCGAGATTTACATCTGTAAAACATGGAAATTTTGATTTATCGTATTTCAAGTCAAATCAGTTTATTCATGACCGACAAATATTAGGTATACAAGTGGCGTAATGATACAACTGGATTCATTCAAATTACTGAGCTGAGCGAGTGAATGTCTCTCTATTCACGATTTACAAGGATTTTACATTTATATCTTAGGAAACTGCCAAACCGATTGCGATGAATTTTATCAGATTGTTGCATTTAAATTCTTTAAGTTATACATTAAACATTTTTTTTTAAATTTATGTATTATTTTTTCCTTCTTGGAATGTCCGTCTCCAAGTTTTTATTTACACATAGTTAAAACTAGTATAAAGACAGTTGATGAGACAAGAAATCGGTGTCGAGGTTATTGGGGAAAGTCCCCTGAATCCTAAAAACGATTTGTCGTTCTTTGAAATCCAATCAATTAAACAGATTTCAATTAAATTTTGTTTGTACTAATTATGGCCATACCTCCGGACTTTTAACTTTTCTTCTACAATTTTTGGGGTACTTGCAAAAATATTAGACACAAAAGTCTGATTTTTTCATAATTGTATAGGAAAGATGAACAAGAGGGTTCTAAATCCAAGATTACATTAAATATTGAAAATTAATAGTTAAGTATTCGAAATAAAATGACTATTATGATCAAATTACGCGAAAAATTATCACATAAAAGTAATTGATGTCTTTACAAATTTTGTCTATAAAATGTTTGTGATTAAAAAAATAAGATTGAGTAAACTCCCCAATTCGTAGAACCATTATATTTTTCAAGTTGTGACGAAACATGTATGCTCTCTTGTGTAGGTTTATACGCTTGAGAGGTGAAGAACCTCTCGGTCAATTTTTAAGAGAAATATGGAAGAAGAGAATACAAATTGAAGACTCTTACTCTTGTTAGCGTCAGGGTCGGTAAAAAACAAGAGATAGTCAAGAGAGATTGACAGGAAAGACAAAAGAGACACAACATTAATAATGGTGAAGATCAAACTAGAGTTGTTGGTATTACCATATCCGTACTCAATAAAGTAAACACCTGGATGTCTTTGTAGAGATTGAATGGGTCAAAAGTAATTGTCGAATATTTTGAGGATACATCTCCGGAAATCAAAAAAAAAGTAATTAAATGTTTGTCGTCTGTTGTAATATTGTGTCTACATCCCAAACGCATTGACTATTTTCATCAAATTTGTTATGAAGGCATATTTTAGATATATCTAGTAATTTAAAAATATATATAAAATTGTGCTCAAGTACAGCCACTACCTACAGAGATAAAACGGATTGATCACTATATTCCTAAAAAAAACGGCTAGTGAGTTATTGGTAAAAACCAAAAAGCTATTATGGAGATTTATGAACTTCCATTTCACAAAATCAGCTATTCAGATGTAGATAATTTTTGTATGAAATATTAAGAATAATGATTCAAATATGTGATCAAGTAAACAATATATATATATATATATATATATATATATATATATATATATATATTAGGGTTAAGGAATAATAAACAAAACCCTAAATGAACCTTAATCATTGTCGTTAAGTCACAAGGGAAGCTGTTTTAGGGCGTTATGTAAATAAATTATTCATACGCAAGACTATGCAACCCTTCGCCAATTAAAACTGTATTTCTCATAAAAACAATTAAATTTAAATCACCACACTCTAAAGTATTAATTGATTTTATTATTATACCCTAGCAATATTTAGATGAAGTAATGAAGTTTGAGGTTATCTATACAGCTTCGACTCCCAGGAGATTATCTGTAGCTCAGGATTATGTATATCTAGTATTGATTTTATGTCTATGATGGATAAATTAAATAAGTACTCCCACAATAGACTAAAACCAGGCCAACAAATGGGTTTTCTTGGGATAAGCTGCAATAAGTTTTGCGTAGAGTTCAGTTTTGAACATAATTATATCTGAGAAAAGTTGAGAGGAAGAGAATGACAATAGAAATGTAACCAAGTTCTACATAATTGAAGTTTAATTTGAAGCTAAACTTATTGACTTTCTACGGAATAGAAATTGTATATTTAATTAAATTTCCATCTTCAAGAATGATGACTCGAGATCACTCCTTCTAAAATTCTGATATATTTTTACGTGGCGCTACAGCCCGGAAGTTAATTTCAATTAGATTTTTCTGAATTGCAATATCATTCTGTGTGAGCACACTACCAAATTTTAAGTTCCTATATTAATATTTGTCGTAGCTGATGTTCTTATGCACCACGAAGAACGGATGTCTGAATGAAAATCACTTTTTCAGTTATTGTGTTCATGTAACATGAAAATCGGTCAAAAAGAAGGTTGTCATGATAACAGTATTTTAGTTAATAGTTTGTAATTGTATTCACACACATGTTCATCATTCAATATTCTGAGCAACTTCAATTCACGCATGGTAGAGCCGAATAATATTTAACGGTTTTTGAGACTTAATTAAGACTTTGATTATATTTCACTACATTTGGCAGTGAGTTCTGCAATGTACAAGTGGATACAGTAAAACATGTCTTATACATAATTGTTCAATGTTTTATAATAATAAGCGTCATTGACTCATAAACTTAATTTTTCGTACTCTTTTTGAGGTAAAGATAAACTATTTTGCCATTTAAAGCTGACTGCAGGTTAGATTGGTGTGAACTTAAGGTTGTAAGTGATAAGCGATAATTATCTTATACGATAGGTTTTAATGGTTAAACAGTTATACACCAGTACGATCGGTAACCTTGTTGAACCTGAAGAAAACATAATATGTTTTCATACAATATTTACAGTATGAAGGATCGACGGCCAAAAAAGGAAAATGATTGACAAAAAATATATTAAACTATTTATGCTAGAGACCGTAGGTACTTGGTGGTATTCCATTTTAAATAAAATTAAAACAACAATTTTTTTTTAGTATCAACCACAATGTTTTAATAGAAACTTGCCGACCATGGTTTCGCTAGTTAAAGCATTGTCAAGGACTTATACAAGAAATATTTCTTGTATAAGTCCTTGACAATGCTTTAACTAGCGAAACCATGGTCGGCAAGTTTCTATTAAAACATTGTGGTTGATACTAAAAAAAATTCTAGATAAATACCTTATATTAGTAGTCAGAGCAATTCTTGTTATTGTATATCACTACAGCTGTTTCGCCGATCACAGTCGGCTTCGTCAGGTGCAGGACACTTAAATAAAACACATAAACACGACACTGAACATATACGACACTAAAAACATTGTTTTAAAATTCGGAGGTTAGCTGTAGTGATATACAATAACAAGAATTGCTCTGACTACTAATATAAGGTATTTATCTAGAATATACATTCAGCAATTCAAAAGCGAAAAAATATAAAATCAATTTGGTTTTATAAGAATATAATAAAACTAAAAAAAAATTGTTGTTTTAATTTTATTTAAAAAATATATTCTTTTTTTCTATCTATGGTATGCAATGGAATGTGTTATCATATAAATATTTGTATTTTTCAATGAGATCATTTTTTATCCAGATTTATAATGTCAAAAAACACCCAATATATAGTGTGAATCACTTTCATTAAGTGATGTCTTGCTCTAGTATTCACTCTAAGTCGTCACTTGTGTTTGAAGTATAGCGTATAGCAATGTTAGTAAATAAATACGTATTAAATCATAAAGTTTTAAGAGAAATATTTATATCAATATACACCAAATGATAAAAACGCTATAACTAAAAACAAACTGCATAAAATAATATGGAGCAGGAATAGATAGATAGAAAGCAACCAGAAAACTGTTTTGGGGATGGCTGTATATGGTCCATGTAATTTATTCTGGTTTAGGTACACTTTTATAGCAAATTCTTGAATTTAAGTGTAGCAAATTTCATTTGTATCATTTATGCCTGTTTTGGGCCACCTTTTAGAAAAATTATTAATTTTAAAAATAAATAATATGCCTAAACATTTTTGAATATTTTACAATTTTTTTCTAAAATTTTTAAACACAGCTATTTGGTATTATCATAATTATAAAACTAATAACATAAACTTGGGTGATAAGATGATAAATGTTTACATTGTAAAATCTATGAAATAATGTTGACCAATTTACAATGATATTTGTTTTAATAATTAATAACTAAATTACTACTACTACTAACAAAAATAATACATCAATTTACATTATAAACTTGAATTTTAATCCATTATAATTTTAAAGCGAAATATTATCGTTTTTCGTAATTCAAACAGAAAATAATGTGTTTAACAATATACAGACTAATCATTCACTTTTATTATCAAGGAGTATTTACAATTAATAAAATTGCAACAGAAATTTAAAACATTTAAATAAATAAATAGTAACGTGTATTTTACTAAATAAATAAATAATGATTGTTTAACGTTTAAAAATAAATTTATTGTTATATTATACATTATTTGCAATAATAATATATTAAAACATGTTGGCCTTAATTAATCAACAAATGGTCATTACCAAGCTAAATTATTTCATATTTTGCTTGAACCATATATTTTTACTAAAATAATATATTTAAAATGTACACATGTATAAAATGAAGTGTGAATGTATAAAGTATTCCCGTGCTATACCTGATGATGCCTCATGTTAAGGTGAAACGTCTTTAGCAGTTACACAACAGAACTACCTTTGACAAAGAATAATAAAAGTTATGTTCAGAAAGCTAATAATAATCATTCCACAATTAACATTTAACAATAAATATATTACGATAATGTACAATATATTAAAGTAGATAGTTGAAGAAGAAAATTAATATTCATCATTTAACAATAAATATATTACTATACATTATTTGGAATTATAAATTATTAAAATAAATATTTGATAATGTAAACAAATAATAATTATTTAAAATTAACATTTAAAAATTAAAATTTAACAATAAATATATTTCGATTTATTGTTTCGAATAAAAATACAGAAATGAAATAGAATAATAATCATCTAGCAATTAACACTTAACAATAAATATATTAGGATTCATTGTTCTGAATAATAATAATTCTACAATTAATTATTAACGTTTGATCAAACTTATTAAATATCCACATTTAATGGGTAAAAATGATTATATTTTATGTTACATGTTTGAGGAAGTTTTATAAAGTTTATATCTACTATATCTTTCCTTAAACAGTTTTATCACAAAATATATTATAGTGTATTGTTGGTCTAAACTGAAGTAATTACACAAACTGTGCAAGGACATTTCCAAGTCTGTTTGTGCCAGACAAAGACACAAACATTGGTTTGAAATCCAATTTAGTGTAGAGTCTGTTTAGTGTACTGACATTCAGTAGTAAGCATTTGTACATGTAAACACAAATTCAAAATTACTGAATCAGTAAGTAAAATAAAAATCAACATTATAAATATAAATTTTTCTTAGTAACATTTTTCTCTTCGTTTTTTACAGGTATATAAACGCAAATAAAGTTGATAGTTCATTTAAGATCAAAACCAAAACAAAAATTGTTTCTAGTCAAGACGTTAAAATTAATCGTGTCAACACCCCACCAGTTTTATCGATATCCACTGCTTTTTATTTTGTCATATGTAGTTTAGGGGAAGTTATGTGATGGGTAAAAAAATCCATGTCAAGTTTTAAGGGATATATTTGTTTTGAGCAATTCTGATTTCAACAATGTAGTTTTGGGTCGAACTCAGTCATGTGTCGACCATCATAGGGTGGATCCTTTCACATTTTATGTGGTAAAAAGGTATTTTTCAACTTTTTAAAATAAGATTAAAAAGCGTCCTTAATTTTTCAAATAGCAACGCCCATCGTGTGACATAATTTTGAAGGGCATAAAAAAAGACAAATTTAGTGCCTTGTTCCTACGATATTTCTAACCGAAATTGTGGGGGCTAGAAGTTGAATTTTCAGTTTTATATTTGTCATGCATAATAAAGAAAAAATAATACTGATTAATTTTTTTTAAAATAGCGGAACTAATTAACTAAACGAACACACTGATGTACTTTTCCTATTTTATCAAGTTGGCCCCAATTTTGAAAGGTGAAGATAATCGTTTAATTCCCCCCCCCCCTATCATGTGACACATTATTTTAAAAGAAATTGTTACTGGAAACTGATGACGTATAGAATAAATCTATACAACCTAATAAATGAATTAGTTTAAAATTTGGTCTTAATTGTGTCATCTTTCTTGTTGGATTAGTTCATTATTTCAACCAATATATTCACGGTTTTATTCGTAATTAGATTCCTCTTTAACATTATGTCATACTACATACGCCGTACACTATTTTAATGAAAATGTTGACATATTTGGCACAACTCGTAATGTTATTATCTTTAATTTTTTTTAAAAATAAATCACACTTTGGAGTGCCTCTCATGAAAATATAACAAAAAATATATCGATTTTCTCAAAACGGCTAAGACGATTTTGATGAAATGTTTCTCAAGCGTAACCTCTAAAGAACCAAACAAAACCTTATAACGATATCGTTTTATCAAATAAATAAATAATAAAAAGGATAACAACGATCTCTATAATAATGAGTAATTACATGTAACTTATGATATAAAGGGGAATCTAAATTAAATGATAGAAATATAAAGGACAACTAGTATCATCTGGTAACAGAAAATATTATTTTAAAAAATCAAAAGGACATCTGTGCACAACAAATTAGGAGAGAAAGCTTGCCAAAGAGAAAAGAGGCAGTTTCGCTAACCTTGTAGTGTACACGTGCTAACATTAAACAATTTGTCACGGTACCTAACGGAAGATTTTATGTCACGCAGCTGGATGTATAAAAAACAAAAAAGAGAAATCTACAGGGTGAGAGACCTGATGGGACACGCTAGAAAGTATAACGGTACTTCTAAAAAACATGAGAAACCGACAAAAGGAAATTGGTCGGCCAATCAGAAACCAAACACATGGTGAAAGCTAACGAATTTAAAAAATACAGCCACTAAGAAGAAAGAACAACATCTGGGGAGAAATCTAGAATTCAGCGAGCGAATCAGAGGAGTGAAAGCTAAGGGAAGTGTTGGGAAGAAGGGAGAGGTTTTGGCGTCGAAAATTTTAAAAAAGTAAGGGAGTCTAAAATCTGGAGTTGTGAGGAGAGGTCCTGGCACAGAGAGTATTCTGTGGGACAGACAAAGCGGAGTTATATTGACCACGAGACTAGGGTTCTCTGTGTCAATACGTCGAGTAGATTAATTAGTTGTGAATCAAAGTTGAAAAGAGAGTTTAGTAGTTTATTCAAAGTTTTGTTGAGATTTTGGAGCAGGTTAAAATATTTTGGAGGAGTTGTCGAGAGAAGATTTGGAGGATCTGATTCATCGCCATTGGATACTGGAGAGGAGCACCAGTTCAAATTCCAGGATTAAGTTGTTGGAGATAGTGTGTGGAGTGTTTTAGTTTTTTTATATATATCTAAAGCCATCATTGTGTTGTGTTGTGGAGAGTGTTTTCGTCGATCAAAGGGGAAGGCTGTTCCAACGATAAGTACAATTTTAATTCATGTTCACTAAAATTATAAATTCACTTTCTAAAATAATTCACTTTAATTGAGCCAGAAAAGAACCTAACGACCCGTATAAAGAGATAAGAGAATTAATTAAATAATTAAAAAAGAGCTAGAAAATAAATTAATAACTAACAAATTGAATAAAGATTTTAATAAATTTAATTTTGTAAAGGAATAATTGTTTGTGTGCTAAAAGCATTATTAATTGTGGTAAAGATAAAGTAATTCAAATAACAGATTAATTTCATTCAAAATAACGCCATATTGCGGAAATTTGATGTTTTAGTTATAGAATCTAGCATAGGAAAGGACAATTAGTTAAGATAATTTTGTATATTACATAACATTAAGGAATGCTTGAGGAATGAGTGAAGTAAATTTAGACACTAATTGAATAAATGTACGTTTTTTTATCATTTTGATATGTTGATTAAATAAATTAAGATTTGTCTTTAAGCGATATATATTGTGTCAGGTGTATTATTTATATTTCCACATTATGCAGATTTAGGAAGAACTAAACAAATAACAGGTAATCAAAAATAATATTGAACTATTAAAATCTAATAATTATTATTATTCAAAAAGTTTTAAAATAAATAGTAGAAATAAAAATTAATATAACAAAATAAGTTTTGTTATATTTGGCGCACCAACGTGTGGGCTCGATTAAAATAAATTAATATAACAAAATTTTGTTTTGTTACAACCTATTGGTCACCATCTCTTCAAAAATGATGGTTGGTCAGTTATCTGTATAACACATATGATCACAATCATGCTGCTGTTAAAAAATATTTATTTTAGTCAAAATAATTTCAATCAATTTCGTTCAAATTTTAATCATATCTGAACATTGAAGACTCAACATCGTGTAAAATTCGTAAATAAAAAATATAATGAAATTATGATTAAAAAAAATTTGGCAAAAACAAAAAATAACTCAATCATTAAAAACTCTATTTTATTAAAATAGACTAACGTTGAGTATTTCTCTCTCTCTCTCTCTCTCTCTCTCTCTCTCTCTCTCTCTCTCTCTCTCTCTCTC
>CAUPSG010000923.1:0-11210 GCA_963513935.1 Aphrophora alni | reverse complement strand
AACGCTTTTAATAACATCGCAAAGAACTTTTATAAAAACTTCGTGGAATAACATACGCCCACCCCCAATACATACTAAAATATGTTTGGAATATGTTTTCCTGAACAAGAAAATATCGTCTTTGTAACAAAATTTTTTTGTAAAATAAAAAATAAATAAGATATATATCTTATTTATTTTTTATTTTACAAAAAAAAATTGTTACAAAGACGATATTTTCTTGTTCAGGAAGCCAAGAACATTTTGATAATAAAAGTCAAAAATTTTTGCGACGCAAGTTTTTCCAAAAAATGTTTGTAGCATTATTTTCATTTATAAGCGATTTTGAGGTAATATTCCAGTTTCCAATAGGAATTGAATGTTTGGGAGATGCTTACAAATGTACCCTTGAATCAGGTAACACGGAAATATATTTTGCGTATGATGTTGTTTAAAAATATAAGTTGCCACTTGTTTTTTTCCACTGAGACAACATTTTATTGATGAAGTTTAGAAAATATTTTTTGCTAGAAGTGAAAATATGGGAAATGTAGAAGTTTACTAATAGACTAGAAGTAAAACGGTGTGACATCTCAAAAGATCAAAGGGAAGCTTTTCCAAAATTATTTTTTATTTATTAGACCAAAGGTTTACATATTGCTGTCAAACATTTTATTTATTTTTTTTTAATAAGAAATATTTGATCTGTATTAAAAAAAAAGGGGGGTTTTTTACCTTATTAATTTTAAAGAATTTGCGAATGAAATCCAAATTTTATGTAGATAAAGATGAAATAATAAATAATTGTAATTATTATATAAAATTGTACCAACGAAATATAGACGGAAAGGGGGCGTTACCGAATATTATTTATCCAAGTCAAAAAAATCGCAACTTACCTGCAGGGAATTGTTGAACAAAAGTACAACTCATAGATAAATTACACTTTTGTTTTCCTACAAAAATTCAAACGTTTTTTTACTGTACATAGTATATATTAATGGGCAATAATTTTGCCATATTTTAAGGCAATTCCACCTGATATACAGTGTACACAAAGATTCTGAAATCAACTCTCGTAAAACGGATATTTCTCAGTTTATGACGTCATCTCCGTTTATGTTTTTATCGTTTAGAATCAACTCGACGTGTCATATTGATGAGGCTTATAGCTCTATAGTCTGTTCTCTAGATGATGATATTTTAGTTTTATTATTTATTGCCTTTAATTGAGATTTTAAATACTTGTTAGGTTACAGGTTGTCGATTCTGTATACCGTGTTCTGTAGAAGATTTTTATGGTTGTTTATGAAATATATTTACACAACTCAACTTTTAAACTTGTTAACTGGAAATAGTATTTAGAAATCTTTTGTGAACGCACAAGTAGTAATCTAATACTAAATGGGCGTTCAAAAATATTATATTTTTGAAATCATAAAATTTTTTTAAGCATCTTCAATTTTTCAAATTTGCATTTAAATTTGAAAAATTACATCGGAAAAAATTAATATAATTATATAATTTTAGAGAAGCATTTAAATTTAGTATTAGGATTGAAACCTTGTATCAGGTAAAAGGAGTTCACAAAACATTACCAAAAAGTAAAAGGGTGTTCCTGAAGGGTACTGGACTTAAAGAAAGACTGATACTTGACTTAAAGAAGGACGGTACATAACTTAAAGGTGGTGATACGTGACTTAAAGGAAAGATGGCTACTAGTTTTAAAAGAAAGACGAATACATGACTTAAAGAAGGACGGTACATGACTTAAAATAATGGTGGGGATACGTGACTTAAAGGAAAGATGGCTACTTGTTTTAAAAGAAAGATTGATACTTGACTTAAAGAAGGACGGTACATGACTTAAAATAATGGTGGGGATACGTGACTTAAAGGAAAGATGGCTACTAGTTTTAAAAGAAAGACGAATACTTGACTTAAAGAAGGACGGTACATGACTTAAAATAATGGTGGGGATACGTGACTTAAAGGAAAGATGGCTACTTGTTTTAAAAGAAAGACGGATACTTGACTTAAAGAAGGACGGTACATAACTTAAAGGTGGGGATACGTGACTTAAAGGAAAGATGGCTACTTGTTTTAAAAGAAAGGCGGATACTTGACTTAAATAAGAATGGTACATGACTTAAAAGAATGGTGGGGATACTGACTTAAGGAAAGATGACTACTTGTTTTAAAAGAAGGACAGTACATGACTTACAAGAATAGTGGGGATATGTGACTTAAAGGAAAGATGGCTACTTGTTTTAAAAGAAAAACAGATACTTGACTTAAAGAAGGACGGTACATAAATTAAAGGTGGGGATACGTGACTTAAAGGAAAGATGGCTACTTGTTTTAAAAGAAAGACGAATACATGACTTAAAGAAATACGGTACATGACTTAAAGAAGGACGGTACATGACTTAAAACAATGGTGGGGATACGTGACTTAAAGGAAAGATGACTACTTGTTTTAAAAGAAAGACGGATACTTGACTGAAAGAAGAACGGTACATGACTTAAAAGAAAGGTGGGGATACGTATTTTAAAGGAAAGATATCTACTTGTTTTAAAAGAAAAACGGATACTTGACTTAAAGAAGAAAGGTACATGACTTTAAATAAATGTGGAGGAACGTGACTTGGTAAGATGGGTACTTGTCTTGAAAGAAAGGCGGATACTTGACTTAAAGAAGAAAGGTACATGACTTAATATAAATGTGGAGGAACGTGACTTGGTAAGATGGGTACTTGTCTTGAAAGAAAGGCGGATACTTGACGTAAAGAAGAAAGGTACATGACTTAATATAAATGTGGCGAAACGTGACTTGGTAAGATGGATACTTGTCTTGAAAGAAAGGCGGATACTTGACTTAAAGAAGGAATGTACATAACTTAAGAGAATGGTTGGGATACGTGACTTAAAGGAAAGATATCTACTTGTTTTAAAAGAAAAACGGATACTTGACTTAAAGGAAAGATATCTACTTGTTTTAATAGAAAGATGGATACTTGACTTAAAGAAGAAAGGTACATGACTTAAATGAAAGATTGGTGTACGTGACTTAAAGGAAAGATGGCTACTTGTTTTGAAAGAAAGGCGGATACTTGACTTAAAGAAGAAAGGTACATGACTTAAAATAAATGTGGAGGAACGTGACTTGGTAAGATGGGTACTGGACTTAAATAAAGACTGATACTTGACTTAAAGAAGAAAGGTACATGACTTAAAATAAATGTGGAGGAACGTGACTTGGTAAGATGGGTACTTGTCTTGAAAGAAAGGCGGATACTTGACTTAAAGAAGGAAGGTAGATGACTTAAAATAAATGTGGAGGAACGTGACTTGGTAAGATGGCTTGAAAGAAAGGCGGATACTTGACTTAAAGAAGGAAGGTAGATGACTTAAAATAAATGTGGAGGAACGTGACTTGGTAAGATGGCTTGAAAGAAAGGCGGATACTTGACTTAAAGAAGGAAGGTAGATGACTTAAAATAAATGTGGAGGAACGTGACTTGGTAAGATGGGTACTTGTCTTGAAAGAAAGGCGGATACTTGACTTAAAGAAGGACGGTACATGACTTAAAATAAATGTGGAGGAACGTGACTTGGTAAGATGGGTACTGGACTTAAATAAAGACTGATACTTGACTTAAAGAAGAAAGGTACATGACTTAAAATAAATGTGGAGGAACGTGACTTGGTAAGATGGGTACTTGTCTTGAAAGAAAGGCGGATACTTGACTTAAAGAAGGAAGGTAGATGACTTAAAATAAATGTGGAGGAACGTGACTTGGTAAGATGGCTTGAAAGAAAGGCGGATACTTGACTTAAAGAAGGAAGGTAGATGACTTAAAATAAATGTGGAGGAACGTGACTTGGTAAGATGGCTTGAAAGAAAGGCGGATACTTGACTTAAAGAAGGAAGGTAGATGACTTAAAATAAATGTGGAGGAACGTGACTTGGTAAGATGGGTACTTGTCTTGAAAGAAAGGCGGATACTTGACTTAAAGAAGGACGGTACATGACTTAAAATAAATGTGGAGGAACGTGACTTGGTAAGATGGGTACTTGTCTTGAAAGAAAGGCGGATACTTGACTTAAAGAAGGACGGTACATGACTTAAAATAAATGTGGAGGAACGTGACTTGGTAAGATGGGTACTTGTTTTAATAGAAAGATGGATACTTGACTTAAAGAAGAAAGGTATGTATTTGAATTAAAGAAAAGACGCGTAAGTGACTTAAGGATAAAATAGGACTCTGAGTGAAGACTACCGAGATTGGTAGTAAGAAGCTACTTGTTTAGGGAACTTCTTGTATAAAAAACACAAATGGATACATTCAACAGTCAGATATTATACAAGCTAGAGTGACTGGTGAGCAAATGACGAAGAGTGTTTATCTTAACAAATCAGGAGGCAGCCGTAAAGGTTCCTGGAAGAGATCTAAAAGTGATAGGGTGTCAAGATGGAGATTGGTTGTCCAAGGGTGAAGGGAATAGAGAAAACTCTTGGAAGAAGCTTCCACTCAGGGTTGCAGTACAAGAGGATGGTGTGTGAACCCGATGAGGCAAGAGAGTGCTCTGCAAGTTAAACAAGGGCGACATCAGGGTTTCGATTGGTCTGTTTAGAGAACACTGTACCCGGAACAGACATCATCTCAACTCAACTGGTGAGAGATGAACCACCTTCCCATAAATGTCTTTAGTGAAGGTGGAAGGTATTTGAAGATACGAAACCCAACATAGGACTTCATGCACTGGACGAGATTTGCGCGAGCTGCAGGTACGTTTAGGAAGAGGTAAATACTACCTATGAGGACACGAGATGTTACAACGAAACGTCTATTATCTGCTGTCAGTTTTATAAACTTGAAAATCCATATATTTGATTAAAAACCAATTGTATGAGCTTTCATGGTATTCAAGCAGATCCTCTAATTGTAATGTCTAAAAGTTGGTCCCTTGAATCTTGTAGGTTAAATTGTATTGGTCTTGACTGCTACAAGTAGTAAAGGTTAGGTTTGCTTTAATTATAATGTATAGGGTAGTAATTGTCTTTATCACTAATTTTGCGTCAGTTAGGACCAAACAGCGTATAATACATAGTCTCCACTCGCTTCGCTCGTGTCAGTAACTCTGCTTAGTGTAAGTTTATCACATGTACTTCGATATATTTTTGACAATGACAACAGACGGACGCCATGTTGAAACGTTTCCTGAAGCCATGAAATATGAATATCACTAAAATAAATGGAAGCCGATTTTTTACGAGTACAGATCTTTACGTATACAATGTCACTGGTAACCTAGAAAAAGAAACTATTATATCGTCTTTGTATAACAATGTATATAATTCTATACTATATTCAGTAAAAAACGACACTACAAGAAATATATGTTTTAATTCTATACTAAATTCAGTAAAAGATGGTCACAATGTGTTGTTTACGGCTGTCACTGTCGGAGCTTTTTATTACTTCCTGAGGCACCGCAAATCATCTTTATGGGATACACTGTCAGTTTTTAAAACACATAACTATCGGCTCCGTCATATCTCTTTCTATTTTTATCGTGTAAAAAGAAACATTATTTCTCGTTTTATGTTTTATTGCATTCGATGGATCAGAATTCCCTTTATGTGTTCTTTCTCGTTTCTCTAAAGTGTGAAATAACGACATTATGGATTTGTGGCTTTTCTTTATTGTTACAATGGATAAAATATTGTACACCTTAACAATCTAGTTGTGATATAGTACGGTCTAAGATTGTTTTATTGTTAGCTTTTAACAAGGGTTCGTATTCTTATTGTTTGAAACACTGTTGCATTAGTTCTTACAAAATTGTTTAAGATTACACATTCAAAACATTCTGATTTTTTGTTCAATTTTTTTAAATGAAGAAACACAGGCTTTTTTTATATGCAGAGCGTATATGAAAAACAGAAAAACATCCGAAGAAGGTTTTTTATTTTAAAATACAGGATAAGTTCAAATAAACATTATACAGGGTGAATCATACCAGGTGAATTCCCCCTTCCTGTTAACCTGTTATCACATTTATTATGTAGTTGATTTTTTTTGTTTTTCTTCTTTATTAACTAAAAATTAATTGAATTTTGAACATTAAACAAAAATATCCCCCAATTCAATTTTTTGTAATGGCAATGATTTTTTAAAGTGTAATTTTTCTTCATTCAAAGAACTAATATTTTTCAAATTTTAGAGGTTAAAAAAAATCATACACGTTATTATTAAAAAATATATTAATATTAAAAAATCATATATATATATAAACTTATTTGAAAAACAACCGTCTAAGATTTAACAATTCCGTGCAATATCGAGACACCCCCCTTACAATTTCGTTTATTAATTTATGGATTTTCAATATTCTACCATAACTTGAAGAAAATAAACAAATTTTCTTGTGTACCGAATAGAATTTTTCAGCAACTACACACTTTTGGAACGGTGAATGGTAATATGATATCAAACCAATGCCGCACCCCCCTTGTCAACACTCACCCCCTCCAATTAATTGCCTTCTAAATTGTACAACAGTATATGTCGGACACAATGCATTACACATTAATTCCCCATAATCATGAAGGCTGTTAGTGACGTAGGAATTTGATTGCATCATGTTTATGCGCATAATTGGACGAAGGCATTACTGATGGGGGGGGGGGAGTCAATAAGCCGCAACAATATGGGACATTTAATAAATGACAGTGCAGTAGTAAACTCGATGGAAAGTGAGGTTAACAAGGGGATAAACTGAAGGATATTTTACTTTGTAATGTTACACAACGTGAATGTGTAATCAATGTCGTTGTACGGGGTGACAAGGAAAATGAAATTTTGATTTAAACACGATGTAAGAAATGGTGCAATAATAATATAATAATTATCTCACTCAATCATCCTTTAAACTATATAAAAACCAATTAAAAATCTCAGTTCGGTAATTGTGAATAAAAAAGTAGACAACAATGGACACCTGAATAAAATAAAATAATATCTCTAAATAAGAGCCTAAACGTGTTCTCAGCGTAATATATTTTTGATTGTAATCAAGCTTTTATTGACAGCGGTCAGGGTATAAATTATGTTTTAACCCATTATTCTTGTACAATCACTTGGCACAGGTTTGTCAAACTCGAGGAATCAGCTGGATATTTTAAGGTTAGGTTCCTCTCATTCCTCCTTTCAATCAAGTCTCTCGACCAAATCTTGATTTCGTATAATTAGAGTTTTCCAGTAGTAGAGGTTGTTCTTTAAAAAACATTTTCTTATTTTTTCTTTTTTCTCTTTGAACCATAGTAAATATTCGTGAATCACAATACTTCTATTTTTCACACATTTTGAGGTTATTAATTTCGCAAATATTCCTAAACGAAATCCTTAGTTGAATTTGAACAATTATTTATTTTATAACAGTGCCATTGGCGATTTTTTAAATTTTACTGATAACTTACAAAGCGGAATTTTGGAGATACGGAGAAAAACAGTGTTTGCTTTGCTCCTTAGAGGCTACATTTGAGCAACTGTTTATCAAAAATGTCAATTTTTTCTCTCCGCAAATTTTGAGTTATTTTAAAATCAATAAAAAATGACCCAATATATAGCCAAGACAAGCCCAAGCACCAAATTTGATTAAATTCCGTCTACTATTTTAGGGGCTTAAAGGTACGACTGACTGAAATGATTCCAAAAATCACTTTTTAAAAACAAAGTTAACCTCAAAACGTAAAACAACAAATTTCCCTCTTCACTCATCTGTCCCTATACTACATTTAATAAACTAAAATTGATTTACGCAGTAACCAATTAGCAACAACCTAATTTCCATACCATATAAAACTCTTAATTCATGAGAAATAAAAGTGACATATCAAGCTTTCAAAAATTTGACACGCCCTTTTATGTTGCATGTTTTCAGAACTGTTAGTACAACTTGGTTTTTGTTTGCTCCGTTACCATGACAACATACACAAGGGATGTCTCCCGACACCTAATTATTGAGATCAAATGAATTGCAGATATTTCATTACGTTTTCAGTCGTAGAGCTATTTTAATTTTTACGCTGTCATCTCTCTTCCAGGGATTGTTTGTGTAAATGATGTCTCTTTAATGATGTATTTATGTATGAATCTATTTAGTTAGGGTATTTTTAGATTGTAATTTATCCTCTTTCTATTGTAATTCAATCTAACATCAAAACATATTTTAAATTATGATAATATTTTGGGCACTTTCAAGTATTCTATTTATAGAATTATTTTATAACAATGGGGGGGGGGGTAGTTCGTATTTCCACAATTTGTGTTTGTAAAAACGAATAAAGGTAGTTTCGAGAGTGTAAATCAACTCCCGTTATCAATCGATAAACTTTGATCAAAGTGAAGATCGTCGATATAGCCTTGCAGATACGGTCATATTAGAAACTATAATGAATAACTTAAAAAAGGAATACAGGCCTTAGCTATATACAAACGTTGTCAGGAAAAAACACAATTTACAGAAGGACTACACTACAGAACAAACAGCAATAACTGACTGATAGTGTTTGCGTGCCAACGGAGTGATGAGATTACGGTTTATCGAGGTGAACAACGTTTTGTCAATTCTTTCAAAAGTTTAGTGCGTGATTTAGTCATTACTCTTACTTGGCGACTTAAACAAGAATTTGTAGCCTTATGTAAAGAAGGCTTGGATGATTTTTTTATTTAGATCAATTGTTAACTTATTCTTACCTTATGATAAAAATCCATAAATATTCTAGTGTACTACCAGTTTCGACCGCTATTTGGTCATCTTCAGGTCCAATTTAAAGATTGCTGGCATAGGGTAAGAATAAGCTAACATTTAGTTAAATTCACAATCCTAGAGGTTAACAACACTATGTTTTATTTTAAGGTCAATATGATAGTAACGAAAGCTATATTTAATAATATACTGGTTTAGTCGATTGGATTGTTCATTGCTTTATATGAAGCTTTATTTATTTTTCTCCCCCCCCCCTCAATAGTATTTTTCTCTTTCCAATTGAATTTATATTTCTTTATTCAATTTTTATCTATTTTCGATGTATTTATTAGGTCTAATCACCTGTTTTATTTTTGTTCGCTTATTCGTTTTCACTTGATAATGGAAGTTGATTTCTACTATCGAAACGTTGTGTTGTGTTGATATACACAAACGAAGACAAGCAACCGATTCAACAATTCCAGTCATCTTAAATTCACGTATCAACTTAAAATATTTTCAACTCCCCGAACCACCAACTAGACTTCGAATTGATCATTTTAATTTTTAATAAATTATTCCGTTTTCCATCTTCCCTTTCTTTAGGTTGTTATTACGAATGACGTGATAAGAGAGAGAATACCAAGACGCAGAAACATGGGATCGGTCAAGGGTAAACATCTGGAAAATAATTATTTAGTCTTTTCTAGAACTCAGCTGGCATTCTGCAGAGACAATTTTCCCACTAAAAGTTTTCTTTCAGCATTCGAAAAAACAACAACTTTATTTCGCATTTAATGTTACACGACAAAACAAATCGTCAAAGAGTAACTATTACCGTTTTAAAAAACTTTAAATTTTTTTTTTTAAATATTAACTTTATGTAGGTAAATTTTACGTACTGCAAAGACGGTAAATTAAATGGTTGCTTCTGGAAGTTCAAAACGGAGAAGAAACGTGGAATCTAAAAAATGCTGAAAATTTAACATCACCGCATTACAAAACTTACGATAATATTAGTGTTATTATTACTATTATTTATTTAATTAAATTTGTTGTATTCTTATTATACTAAAAAATGTTGGCTAAAAATATTTTAATTTTTACTAATATATTTGATGATCTGATCAGCAACAATTTGTTTCTAGTAAAAAATCGGTGTTAAATTCAAATACTTACAGAGCACAAAATTTATTCAGAAATTAATCAATAATTTTGTATAGTAAAATATGAATTATTATCAAAATTACAAAAATAATTCTTCAAATAAATGTCAACGTTTTATCAGGTTAAAATATTATTTTTGTCTTTTAATTTTTTTGTTTAAAACTGATGTTTATTTAGAAACAAGTTCTTAAAGTTCAGGACATTTCTAAAATGGTCTGAATAAAAAATTATGAATAATTTTTTTCAATTTTTCATTAGAATACGGTTGTAAAACATTTATAGGTTTCTATTTAAAATCATGGGTGGCCATCATGGTATTTACTCAGCCTCATCAAATAATATACAAGCAGAGTTTCTAAATTCAATGCCTAAAAGTTAATCTTTTGGTACTTGTAGCAAGTAGTTAATTGTATTGGTTGATCTAATGAACTTATCAAATAGGGACAAAGAAATTATAATGTTATTTTGTTTTCCCCTCGTCACCAAATAACTTTATTCTAAGTTTTCAGATATTCATTTGTCTCGTCTATTAATAAATAATGCAAACAGTTTTTTTTCGTCTTTTTAAAAAAAAAGCTTTGTTGTAGATTTGTCAACACTTCAATCGATTCAACTTGTAACAAAACTATAAAATTAAATGAAAATATAGAATTATTAAACAATTAATTTAAGAAGTAATTAAAATTCAATTTTCATTTTGTACTTTTTACGTGTTCTGGTCTTTTTAAAAACTATATTCCAACTCATTCTCCGACTTCTCGAATAGAAAACTGAAATATTGTATATTTATTCCCAGATGGTACTTATAAAAAAAAAACTTCGTAGCAACCCACTCTCCTCTCCACTTCGATAAGGGGTTTTAAGCGATCGCCTATCAATATATAACCCATGTGAAGTACAGGGACTTGAGTTAGTTTTTATATGTAGCCTACGTTGTATATTTGCCTAAAAGTTAAGTCCATAAAAATAGACCTGAGTGTGTGTGTTTGTTTATGAATTTCTTCTCTTCTTTTGAATAATGAAACTCAAAACTCACTCTAAATATATCTACATTTATGTAACGTAACGTTGCGCTCTCTCTCTCTCTCTCTCTCTCTCTCTCTCCTCTCTCTCTCTCTCATTCTCTCTCTCTCCCCCTCTCTCTCTCCCTCTCTCCCTCCCTCCCTCCCTCCCTCCCTCCCTCTCTCTCTCCCTCTCTCCCTCCCTCCCTCCCTCCCTCCCTCCCTCCCTCCCTCCCTCCCTCCCTCCCTCCCTCCCTCCATCCCTCTCTCTCTCTTCTCTCTCTTCTCTCTCTCTCTCTCTCTCT
>CAUPSG010000922.1:0-95065 GCA_963513935.1 Aphrophora alni | reverse complement strand
GGAAAACTGCAACAGAAATTTAAATACTATCAGCTGTTGTAACGAATATTTAATTTTAATACATTTCACAGTAAAGATGTTATTGTTCACAGTGTTATTGCACGAAGTAGTATAATTTTAAACTTTATCTATGTTTTTCTAGAGAATGTTGTTTGATAAATCATTGTCATTAACGATGAAATTTACTTATATAAAATTATTTCACTGAGAGAGAGAGAGAGAGAGAGAGAGAGAGAGAGAGAGAGAGAGAGAGAGAGAGAGAGAGAGAGAGAGAGAGAGAGAGAGAGAGAGAGAGAGAGAGAGAGAGAGAGAGAGAGAGAGAGAGAGAGAGAGAGAGAGAGAGAGAGAGAGAGAGAGAGAGAGAGAGAGAGAGAGAGAGAGAGAGAGAGAGAGAGAGAGAGAGAGAGAGAGAGAGAGAGAGAGAGACTCAACACAAGATTTAAACAAGAATCAATAGCTGAAGTTTCTTATAATGAGTCAGAAAGAAAAATAAAAGAGATGAAATTTTGTATCCTTTTTTAAACTTTGAAATGTTGTAGTTAAACAACTAAATTATTTCTAATCAGTGTCCAGATTGATTCCACCTAAAATAATGGAATTTTTAGACAGAACAGTATATATTGTGTGGTTCAAATGTGGAGTACATAGAGATAACATAAATGTACAAACAAACAAATATAAAGTAATGGGGTTGAGGTAGTAGTAACAAAAAATGAAAGATACACGAGCAATAATACAATTATTTAGGGTTAAGCCAAGAGGAAGGAAATATGATGTAAATCATCGGAGAAGATAGTTGGAGGTTTTGGAAATCATAAATATTTGAATATGCTTAAAGCCTTGTCTTTCAGGAATGAATGGAATGGAAACCTAAAGGAGACCACCATCAGCTTAGGGTTGGAGCATCAGTGGAAGAATTAGAAGGAGGAGGAGGAGAGGAATAATGAAAACGTGGAAGTAGAAGGAGAAGAAAGAACCATATGTTCGTTTTGATCCTATCAAATAAAGATGGTGACATACATTCTGTACGAGTGTTGGCTGTTTACTAGAAGGAGGTTCAATGTCGTTGTAAAACGATTTTGTAGGGTCAGATGATGTCAATAGAAGTGCTGATCAAAGAGTACTTATGGGTTTCGTAGAGCAGGTTTGGGAGGTATTCTAGCTAGTCATGTGTACCTTGCGACTCTACGGAATAAAATTTAAAATAGTTAATGTTATACATTTGGGAAGTACAATAGTATTAAACAGTAATGATTCATTTACCTGCACAAAACCTCAATAATAACGAAATCCTTGTAATGAATTTATATTGTTTATACATTATGTATTAATAAAATTAAATGATATATATTGACGATGAATGAAAATGAATTGATTGATACTTTGAAATAACAATGAGCCAGTAATACCTGGTATATTAAGTCCCAAACAGACAAATGTTAGCTTAGTCAAAGGATTATACACCCAAGTACTAATGTTCTTCTGTAAGTCTGATTTACTGTTACCAGTCCCAAGTAATGTTTCTTTGTGTAAGCTATAGGATTAATACCATAACATGTTTCGGCACAGATTGTAATTTATATTAACAACAGTGTTATTAAGGGTGCGGCGAAATACTTGGCTTTATATTGAGCTTACTAGTTTTTTTGAATGATTTTAGTGTTAATTCAACTTTCTAATTGCGCGTCCAGTGACTCTAAATAATATCTTAGACGTCTCTTCCCTTTCATATTTAATAGTTTTATTTATTTATTGAAATAAGTATAACTCTATAACTAAGATGGGCCTGGTGGATGATGACACTTGCAGGTACTGTGGTGAAGAGGTGGAACGCATGGAACACATCATCATGGAGTGCCCGGCCTTATGCCTAAAAAGACATAAATTTATAGAATCTATCTTCATTTCGGAAGAAGAATTACTAAACCTCCCGACCAGGGGTTTGATCAATTTTGTCAAAGACATAGATCTCTCCTGAGTCCAACAAGAGGGGGGCACAAAAGATCTAATTAGGTCGCAGTGCAAGAGGCGTTTTTAAAACACTCTCCCCAGTCTTAATAATAATAATAATAATTAATAAATAACTCTATAACACACAAAAGAACAGTAAAAGAGAATGGAGAAGAAAACTTCTGCTCCCACAGAGCTTGAAAAGTAGTACTGTATATATGGAAAGATGGATAAAGTACGGCTGAGTGACATTAAAGAACGGAGTGGGGGGAGTTCCGTCATGCGCACATGTGCTCTGTTTGTTGTAGATCTATAACTCATACTACAACAATCAATATACAGAAAAGTCAACTTTAACATAGATTTGAAGCTTCTTCGATATAACAACTTTCTTCTTCTGACATTCATGGATTAAGCATATTCCCTATTCCAGCGTCTCATCCATGATCTTCCCGCAATTCTCTTCCCAATAAGTCTATAATTCAGTCAGCTTAGGAATTCTCTCATCCGACATTTTCCAAATATGATCCCTCCATCGGTGTTTATACAACACAGTCCTATCTCTATTGGGTGCACCAAGTCCTTGTTGGATTTCATAATTTAATATGTGATCAATTCTTGTAGATCACACTTTCATTTCATTTCATTTTCACTTGTAGATCATTCATTTCATTTTTATTGTTCCCACTTTTTTAATATCGTTTTTAAATGTCGTCCAACGTACCGATTAAAAAAGAGGATGGGAATTGCCACTTCCTTATACAATTATAGCTGCGTACAATAAAATTGTAAATATAAAATCAATTTAAAATTAATTTCTTTTAGAAATTGAAATATATCAACTAGATAGATACTAATTTTATTTTATTGGCTTAATTAATTTAAGTATTTATAGGTTACACTAAAGAATTACAATCAAACGTATTTATCTAAATAAATATAGGGAGAGGCCCACTGTGAATAACCGAGGGGATCAGGTGACGGGGGGGGGGGGTGAGGGAACGCCTAGTTGCAGTAGTAATTTTAGTTATTAAGGTTATTGTGTATTGAACATCTGAATATGATAGCAATACTACTGAAATGTGCATATCAGAATAAACATAACTACAGTCTTTTTTAGTGTTTTATTGTGGTTTTTCGTAATTTTTTTCATTATATATTCACCACAATCCTCTAGTGATTCATAAATAAATATAGTTTTAATATACTTTTGTGTATATAATCTTAGAGTAAATCCTATTCAAAGGAGTGGTAATTTATAGCTGAAATTTACATCAAATAGAACATTATCTAGTGTTAGATGTAAAAACACTACAAACAGTATTATCAATTATATTTTTAGCGCTAATTATTGATTAATTATAGAGATCAAATTAATTGCTTGTAGATAAGAATATTTGCTCAGTCATGCTCTAAAAAATATGCAACATTTGTAAACCACATATCATAAAATCAATATATTTTTAACAATGGGTGCATCTAAAGAGCGTTAATTTTGTAAATTATTTAATAATTTTATTCTGTTACTTTCATTTGAACTGCATTATGAAACCCTCCACACTAGCTACACTATAGAAATTCGGGAATATCAAATTTAGTTTCATCCTTATTCTAATCTCTTTCCAGAAGGTTCTATCTGCTAAAGTTGAGATTGTGTTTTTATTTGTTCACTGACTATTCATTAAGGTTCGATTGGGTCTATCTGTCATTGTCCCCAATCACTTTGTAAACTTGTAATTTGTTTTTTATCAAACGTTAAATCAGATTATCTGCCGACTATACAGAATACAACAATTTTTATTCATATACAAACAAATGATTTTAATGTTGCACAACATTTATTTGTAATTAAAATGTATGGTAATTGAAAGAATTAGAAAGACTGATTCTAAATTTGTAAACTTGTCTTTATCTGTAGCATATTGGGTAAAGGGGAATTCATAGATACGTTCTAAATTATTTTTATTATTGTAAATCAAAACATAGATAAGAGAGTACAATAACATTAGGAAATGCTCTTATTATACAGTATAAAGGGATCTTTAGTTTAAGAACAATTTAATTCGTTGTTAATCACAGAATATTTTTCACGAAAGAAATTACACTAAGTTAATTGTTTTTTAAATCAGTATTCTTAATTAGATGCAATTTAAATACATTTCAGTTCATAGTGTAATTTAATTGAAATATTATTTTTCTAGTACGATGTTGAATGAAGCCGATTATAATATATATATATTTTTTCCCTCAAAGGGTTAAACTTTGGTTTCGTTCAATTCACAAGAAATAGTGTAACACAATGTGTTGAAACCCCATTTGTGGTTATGGTATGCTTCTAAAAGCCTAT
Source organism: Aphrophora alni (assembly GCA_963513935.1). Lineage (NCBI taxonomy): Eukaryota > Metazoa > Arthropoda > Insecta > Hemiptera > Aphrophoridae > Aphrophora > Aphrophora alni. Next base: position 90,768 of record CAUPSG010000922.1, on the reverse strand, counting down.
CGAAGTTGAGATCAAGTTTATATTGCTGTTTAAAAGTACGCAAGAGACTGCTTTATTCTAAGTTCAGATTGGATGTGTGTTTATTGTTGCCACAAGACGTGACTGTACTTAAATTTTGCTTAATCAAAGTTAACCTCTCAAATAGAATAGTCTACAATGCAAGGTACATTTAGTAAAAACAGATGTGTGGAGATATTTGAATGTAAAATAATGATTTACAAACATTAAAACTGTTTGTTCAGCAGTCTCATTGTGTGGACTATACAGCTCGCTTCAATAAGTGTTTGGTTAATTCGCCTGTGATCATGTAATGTGCAATAAATATTTAATGAAACACTGCTATTTTCACAATAAGAAAATACAAAAAAAGGGATGTTTCTATGACTAAGTCATTATCTTCAGCTGTTATATGTATACCAGCTTTGATAAATTGTTAAGAGAGACTAAGAATAGAATTGAATAGAATAGAATAAATTTATTGCAACAATTTTTATAACAGATAAAATACAAGATTAACTATGTTGAAAAAGCAGCCCCAACAGGTTAAAACTCAATTACTGGGGTGACATATATAACAAAATAACTAAGTCTGCCTAAACTACAAAATAATTAACAATCCAAAAGTAAATGTCAAATCTAAAGTAAAAGTAAAAGTAAAACAACCAAATACACAATAAAATTACTAATATACTACTGTAATATAAAACCATATATACTAATAAAAATAAGTAAAAACATAAAAACTAACATTTTACAATTGTTGATCTCCACCAAAACTCGCAAATCTAAAACCAAAGTTGGTTCAATACAACCAAAGTCTCCCTACGAAACCTCGACAAACCCCAGGAAACATACACCCTATGAGCGACATTATGAGTGTATTAATATAATACACACTACATTATATAGAGCAATCGTCGAGTTCAGGGGCGACGACGCATGAGCATTATAAATAAATGACGACTAGATAAATGAGAGATGTAGTAAGCAGTGAACTTAGAGAAACAAAGTTTATTTTAATTTATTTAATGTTTTATATTTAAGTATTTTGGTGAAATCTTGGTTGAACAAGTTTCGTAAACTGATATATCAAGAATCAGAAAAGAAACGTCTATCCCCCCCCTTCTCGTAACTTCGTTATTAAATTAAGATACTTAAAAGGTTTCAGGTAGTCTTTTTTTTTGTAGTGGATGACTGCTTCTTTGTCATTAAGTGATATATCATTTAAAGCGCTTGACGAGACAAAATACAAAATGGTGTAAAGAGTAATACAAATTTGAGGAGATGATCCGGGTTTACCCCCCAAATGGGTTTGAACTATTATAACCCATTAATCACAAAGGTGATTAATGGTGGTTGAAACCCTACATTTTAAGATGATCAAACGTAGGTTAAAAGAAACCAAACTTTCTTACATTTCCGTCTTTATGTGTGTAGAAGTTTGAACACACAGACAGACAAAGACAAGAATTGGAATTGTAACTGTAACGTTCACTGTTAATGTGATTGTATTAAGACATCTAAAAATGAAATTGCATCTCCTCAGGTTAACTTGATTGTTATTAAGGAATATTCCCAGGTAATAGGGCTTACCTCATTAAGTTCTAATTTAGGATATTCGACTAATAAAATGGTCAGGGTGACTCAACATTTTATTAGTCGATGTAAGGTCATATTTTAACTCATTTCAAAGGGGTTTTTTGTTTCTTAAAAGCAAAAAAGCTCATCATCGCTTTTAAAATAAAAATTCAAAAATTAAGAAAAGACATCAACAAGCCTAGAATACTCTAACAGCGTCAGGATTGTTGAGAGAGGTTTGAGGAATCTACGGTAATTATAAAGCATAAGTTCGTAATTAAATATTCAAACAAAATGAAGGTATACAATTCGAAAATACCATTTCTCAGCACCAGTCTGTGTTATTTTTAAAATCAAATTTTATACGGAAACAATTTATATTGAATCGTACATGCAATTATTAGTTGTAAGATAATCACCGTTTGGACTAAATGCGATTAAAGGAACATAATTTGTTGACTCTACCAGTAATTGATTATTAATCAAACACTGGTAATATTGGTATTACCTATCTAGGGCGTTTGAATTGTTCTATAATTAGTGTATAATTAGGTCGCATGTTAATTGATTGTTGAACGAAAGATTAATATTTACGTTGAATCCTAATTATGAAACAGTCTAATAATACTGTACGAAGGGCAAACTTCATTATTCTAATAAACTTTATAGCTAATATAAGAGTGCTGTGGATCTGTTGTTTTATATTTTTGTCTTATTTAGCTGTATTTTAGACTAGTCAACCGTTAAGGCAACTCAGATTGGTGATTTTTCAGTTTGTGACCTTATTCCTCCATCATATGTTCATAAAGTAAGTTAAATATATTGCAGCTTACAGCTACATTCAGACAGCTGGAGTAATCTTATACTTATATTTAAACTATATATGACAAAATAGAAAATTATGACAATCTTACGTAGGTTAACATAACCTTAAATTGAATTAAAAATTCATCATTTAAATGAATCAGCTGTTATGATATTTGTAAAATTGGTTGTTGTGGTGACGAAGGATGATGAAATTTTGTTAATATTCGAGACACACAGCTGATTTGTAAAAACTCAGGTCAAAAATTAAGAATCTATCTTCCATGAGAGACTAATTGTCCCATTTAAATTATACAACGATTTTTTATGAACAAAAACAATTTTTAAAGTAGATAATTTTTGATATTTAACTTTTCCAACTAGAGGTTAGTTACATTAAGTTGGTTAGGTTAGGTTTGGTTAGACTTTCTACGGTTGGTCAACCAAAATTAATTGTTACCAAAAACATTAGCTCGGTAGTAGTCACTACAGTGAGAATGTATCATGAACGTAGTGTTTGTAAGTATATATTTTATTTAAACAGGGTCTGATTTTCTTTCGATTATACCATAAGCCCATCCTCATAGTGAATCGTATTAGAATAAATCAAAATTTAAATATGCCAAGATACATTTTTGATTTTATCAGTTTTATCCTGAACCATGAATTAATTTACTCTTTATCTTCATATTGAGTTATTAATGTTCAATTTTTACGAAATTTGCTGAACTATTTTGAAAAAAATAGTTTTAAATTATGACCTTATTTCTTAAATTGTATTTATTTCACTAATCTCACAACCTCTTATTTTTGGAGAGATGGAGACGAAAACGTTAGTTCAGATCATTAAAGGATACACTAGAACAAAATTAGATAACAATAGTTGTAGTTAGTTGCGAAGAAATCGTAATTTTGTGTTTTTTCACAAAAATCTAAACAATCTGTGTCAAAATATGGCCAAATATGACCACATAAGAAATTTGATTATAATCATCTCAATGTCTACACATACACAGTAATTTTTCCAAAAACCGCTCTTTCGATAATGGGGACCTTAAAACGGATATATCAGTAAAGGACTCGCCTTAGATTATTTAACTCATTACACTTATTAATTTCTAAAACTTTAATTTGAAAAATTGAAAGTTGGAAAACAAAATTTGATAACGCATTCTGGTTGCGAAGGCTAAAACTAAGACTATGAGAACTCAATATGCTGACCACACATTATCCTATTGAAATTCCATCTAGAAGTTGTAGGCCCTACGCGAGCTGTTGATCTACATGCATATTATTAACTGTAAGTAAACATTAAAGTCTTTTATAATGGAATAAGAACTTCCAGTATGAATGAAAATATTGAATGAAAGTCAAAATGTTAAATTCGTATTGCTTAAATGGATCACTGTGGCGATATTCACAGTAAGGTCAACAAGTATTCCCCGAACCATAAAAACAAGAAACAAAACTAAGATTGTAATAAACTTCAGTTTTATGTTTATTATGCATTCCTTTATCTGTAAACCTCTGATGATGGTAACTTTTTCATCGAAATGTGGATAAGAGTAATGTATTAAACATAACTTTATTTATCTCAAGATTTACGTTTGTTTTCTTGTTTTTAGAGTGCGGATAGTCTTTGTTTCCTATTATTGTAAATAAATAATTATTGTAGGTTAATCCTTATTGGTATAAATGTGTTAATTTATTTCTAACGAAATAAAAAAAATTGATAGTAAAAATATGTTAATTATGACTATAACGAAAGATGGGGAAGAGAAATTTTAATTTTTAAGAGTAATTAAAAACGATTGTAAAGACAAAGGACTTAAAGACTTCCACCCGACTAAAATGAACACGCCTCAAAGAGTTACCAAAATGACTTCTTTCCTAATTAACAAAAGTAATTTGCGTTTCAAGAAAATTATTTTATGTTTATTACTTACCAACCAATAAACGATACAAATATTGCACACAATTTCTGAAAAACTCATTTCCTTCAATAAATTAATATTCAAAGATAGATCTGGTTTTAAAGTTATTTAATAATGATGGAATATGGTTTAATCATAAACATGTTTTTATCATTTGTGAATATATAAACAATATAAAATGTTTCAAGAGTTTAGATCTATTTAAGTATTTATATATATGACTTTATAAATAAGACGATTATGGTTTCTGTTTCTAAAAACTGAATTACAAATTGTTCTATTTTTAAATAACGTTGATATATTTCCTTTTAGATCACAAGTGAGAATAATGATTCGCTCAAGGAATAAACTTCTGACAGTAAGAGCGAAAGTTTTTTGCCCCTATAAACAGTAAGGGTAGTTATTCTAGGCATCACCCCTTAAACAATCATTTCTTAAATAATCAGTTGTTTTCATTTCTTTTCGTAGTGCAATATTGCGTGTGGTGGTTTTGTTCTGACCTCGTTAGTATTAATTTTGACTGCTCGAATCTAGTTTTAGTTGTGAGTTCTTTTCTTAAGATATAGATTTAGTTTTAGTTTCCAACATGACACTAGTCTACTCATAGGCTTAGGTTTGTCACTTGATAACGGAAGTTGATTTATACACTTGAAACGTCGTGTATTATACAGTATAACAAACATAGTTTTTCTCATAAGTCAAGCTCAACATTTAATACGTTGTGTATTAGTTTATATATATATATATATATATATATATATATATATATATATATTATATATATATATGATAACGAACTTTCCATATTATATCATATATAAATCATATTATATAACACAAATAATTATTTTTGTTGCCAGAGATTTTACCTAGTTCAAAAGTTTTAAAAAATTAAAAAATTTGAAAAACGAAAACCCTCCTGGTCAATAAGATTAGAAGAAGTGAAAATTAACAGTTTTAAAGTTGATGAAAATATATATTGAATAAAAATTATGTGTTTAAATTGAGCCACTTCCTCAGTTCGTCTCATAAACTTGCACTATCCACAAAACTTACTGAAATGAAAGAGTTTTATTGATAAAGGTGTCGTTTCGTGGGGAAATTATTTTCTTAATATTTGACGAACAGGTTTTGATGAACATATTTTACTATAATGTTAAATAAATCGTTAGGCTGGTTTTGAGAATTTACCTCTTTATTATCAGCACCATGGATAATATATAAATACAAAACCTACAGTTATTACGAAGATGATCAATACGGATTTGTCTTTACAGGCTAAATTTTATTAGAATTTGAACTAAACCTCTCGAGTATCATCAACTTAATAAGAAGAAGAAAGGTGTATAAAATACAAACTCTTAGCCCTCGAATATTTTAATAGCGTCAAAGTCGGAAGAGATTTCAAAAGAGACTTGATAGGAAAGATGAGAAAGAGGGATCTAACCCAAGACTTCATGAAGAAAAATAGATTGGGCAGGTAGGATGCTCAGGTTTGTCATATCTGTGATTTTGTGCTATGGATCTCAAATTTGAATTATCATAAAAGTTGTTTCAACTTCCATACGGTATATATCCAAAATACGGAAGCACCAAATTAGTTCAAAATTGGTAAACTCACTTGGGTTTTAAATCACTACACGTGCGACAGAGTTCTAACAAAAAACGACTTTCAATAAATCTAACGATTTTGTTCATATTCAGTTTAAATAAAGCCACTAAAGAACTAAATAAAACGTGTTGTTACTAATTTAAAAAAATTATGTTCTTAAAGAAATTTAAAATCCAATATGAATAACGTATATGAAATTTAATTTCCTAAAATCGGTTTCATTCAAAGTTTGGTAAAACGTGAAGATTTCTTACTCAAATTATCCTTAAAAGAACAGGGAAAATAATAATTTCCATGTATACTTAATAAAATACTAAAAAAACTTTTCCGTTATTTAACTAATTAGTTTCAGGAACCTATGAGGGCTTAAGACAACGAAAGAATCAAGTTTTCTCCAAATATAACTGTAAAAATTTATATTCATAACGTTTTAAACTAAATAATTTCAATAAAAAAATTGGAGAGAAAACGAAATAATTAGTTTTTCTTTAGTTTGTATAAGTAGTATAAATTCATTTTTAGGCGTATGGTAGGACAAATTATTTATAATTATTATTTGATTGTTAGCTCGGATGTTTAAGTATATTGCGACGCGTTCAATTGTTTATAAAGTCACAACCCTTGATTAAAAACATTAAAAAAAATTAACATATTTGTTCCGGTACTTTGAAGATTGTGCGTTTTAGTTTAAGGCAGCTTTCGCATCGTTTACACACGAATAACATTGTGTCAAACTTGTATTATAAACAATTAAAGTCTGTCTACAATAGCTTGGTAGAAATAATACAAAGAAAAACAAGAACAAAGAGATGTTAGATAAGTCTGAGTCGCAATTACTGTGACGTCAGCAACATGTGGGCACAGCTCTGATTAATTAAATTTGAAAGACAAAAGCTGTTATAATCTCAGTAACCTATACAATATTGTACGGTTAATAACCAACCACACATTGTATGGTTTATAGTCTTCGTTAGAGTCAATAAAGCTATAAATGATAACTTTTCTCAGTTCTGATGTAACATTTTTGAATAAAGTTTAATATTATTAAAATTGGGTATAGTAGAGACTGTACTCGTAAGTTGTCGAGGCTCTTAAAGGAAGAGAGCTTTCAGCACAGTTAATAGAACAGTTGTTATTTTCGAAATGGTACAAAGATTTCAATCAAATTTTCCTGATATTCAAATCAATAAACAAGTTTAGTCACACAAGAAGAGAGATGCGAAAAAGAGTATAGAAAGCCATCAATGCCTGTTATTCCCAGTGTAGTGTAATTTACAATGTAGTCGATAAAAAGTCCAAGACTCGGGTATACCAGGCGGTACTGGATTTGATATTTTATAAGAAAGTTAGAGCTGGAGAGCAACACAGATTGATATGAGTAGAAACACCGCCGAGCAAATGAAGCACATTTGAAAGAGAATAAAAAGACAAGAATAAACAGAATATGATATAATAGGATACTGTCGATTTATATCAGACATCAATAAGAGGATGGAGGACTGTTAACCTCTCTTCGTTCATCCAATGGGTGAAATAGAAGAAGACACAATTTATAAAGACAAAGCCATTAAGGAAACGACCCGCAGAAGACCAAGGACCAGATGGGAGAAGATGGTGAAACAGATCGCAAAGAGCTGCAGGAGGATACTGAACCAACTACGTATACTTTGTCAAGTTCAGGTTGGTGAGTGGACTCGGGACTACCTGAGGCCACCCCTATAATCCCTCGCCGCGTCCGTCTGAGTTGTCCGCTGCCTAGGTGATGAGTCACCTACTGGCTGTGTTTATATAAAGGCACACTTTCTTAACAGAATAATAATTTAACATGTTTAAAAATATATTTGAAATCTGATAAAAAAGTTATGAAAAATGATACTCGACCTGGGTATTAGAATATTTAATACGAACTTTATTAAGAATTGTTTACATATTGACTGCAACTTTTTATTTAGACAATTTAGAAGGCAAGTTTTAAGCTGTAATGATTATTAAAAGCTTTACTTAGTTCAGACCGCTGTAGGTTTAATAGTTAATAAACTATTGTATAGTATTATATTCCATTGTATATAGCATATTGTGTATATAACTTTTTCTCAGATTGTTATTGTAATTTGTATTAAACACATTATATCTCAGTAAAAGAATAAAATTTACTATTATTAACAAATTCTACGGTCAATTTACTTTTACCCAAACAGTCCCTAAGTAAAACTTTTATTATTCATTACAGCTTAAAACTTGCCTTCTAAATTGTACATAAATGACCCGAATATTGGCAATATTTTACTCTAATTCATCGGTTGCACATATTGTAGTTAAAGAAGGTTTATACAGTGTGGCTTAACCTTCTCCCATATTTTATTTTCACAATTTTATATCAGATTGTTTGTTTACTAATGGACACCCATTTTAAACTAATAACACTTACGTTTTTATCGTTTGAAAATTTTAAAGTATCATTTCAGGTTAAAGTCATAGGAGTTAACTTTAACAAACCTTGAAACGAATATGGTGATGTCATATCGCTTAACACCATATTTTTTTTTAAAATGGTTTAATCAAAATTAAAAACGTTTTATCGTTTTTGCGGTATCATTAGATTTAAGATTTGGGAGTCGACTTGGAAGTTGTAATGAGAAGGCACTCATGGGACATGTAGTTAATTCTATAGTTGTTTTTTAAAAACAGTAGTTTAAATAAACCGAAAAAAACATTTTACCGTTTTTGAGATATCAATAAAGTTGAAGTTAGGTTAAGTAAGGTTAGATTAGGATATCTCAAAAACAATAAATTCTTATTCAGTTTTGCTTCAACACTGTTACTAGAAGAAGAAAAAAAACGGTGTTACACCATATGTCGCATGACCTCTCCTCCATTCTTATTTCAACTTTTAAGTCGAATCCTAAATCTCAAACCTACTGATATCTCGAAAACTGTAAAGCCTTTTACAATTTCAATTCCACAATTCTTTTTACAAAACAAAAATACAAGGTTAAACGATATATCGTAAAACCACCTTCTCATTGCCTCTTACTAGTCAACTTGTAAATCTGACACCTACGGATATCTCAAAAACGCTAAAACCATTTTCAGTTTTGATTCAATCACAATTTTAGAAAAAAATATTGTGGTAAATAATATGTCGCACAACCACATGCACATTAAGATTTTTAATATTGACTTCTAGATCTTGGATCTAGAGTGATTCCTTAAAATCGACAAACACTTAAAAAGATAAGTATTTTTTCATTTAAAATTAGTGGTATTGGTAAAAAAAGATGATTTCCAATGTTCAAAAAAGTAAAGGTTAGGTTAGGTTAGGTTGGTTATGTTAGGTTGGGTTCACCACACAATTCATAGTTTAAGAAGAAATTACCCGGTTAAAACAGTATGTAACTTTTAACATTTAATTTCCTACTACTGTAAACGTCAAAAACTTGGTTATGAAACAAGTTCATTATTTTTTGTAAGATAGTTTTAGAAAACAGTTCTAAAGGAAAATTAGTGTAGTCTGCTCATTAAGTACTTCTCTACAGCTTTACAGTTAATACTTCAGGGGGATTTACATAATATTTTAGTCGAAACTTCCGTGTTGTCGATGCTTTGAAATCGTTCACCGTTTTAACTGATCGCCATTTTGAAAAAAGAAACAAAAATAAAAACACTGTGTACATACTTTGTTGGTCTTAGTTGAATATTGTATGGGGATCGGCTTGGCTCAGTTGGCAGAGCGTGCAATTCTAAACATTTTGAACTAGTGAACAGTCTGTGGTATCTGCTTCCACGTCTTCATTAGATTAACAGTCATAATGTAATGACACGTCATTTAGAAAACACGATTTTCGCAGCCTTTAGCTTGTACAGCCTTCAATGTTTTTTAAATTAATTAATTAAATTAATATTTGTTTTGCACATTTTCATATCCAATTTTTAACATTCAAAACTAAATTGATTTCCTCTTTGCACCAAGACACCATTAATTTTATGATGATAAATTTTGTCCATTGTTGAAAGTTAAGAGGGGGGGCTTAGAAGATACGTTATTTGGCTGAATACACGATTAAAAACCACTTGTGAAACAAATAATTACAATTTGTTTGTAGTGTGTCTATGACATTTAAATTAACATTCCCGTACTGTAATTTCACCACGATTTAATGTCATTAATGATAACAATGAATATTTTGACAACCTGTCGTAAAAATCAATGACAGTTTCTTAAGAAACTGATTCTTAAGAAAAATCTTAAGAAACAGTTTCTTTTAAATAATCAATCAATCACTTGTTTTTATGTTATTACAATATTAACGCTACATGCCGAAAAGAGATGGTTTGCAATGATGTCTATTGTCTCTTGTTTGCTTGTCTATATACCATTTGTATGTCTGTTTTCCGTCTATCGGTTTTTCTGTCGTCTGACATCTTTGCAGTGCTTTTCTATACGATTCCATTTATCATTTGTAACGACCGATATCCAAAACTTAGCCATTAAGGAAAATAAACAAAAGACATTAGCTATTATTATAACAATGGGAACCGAAATTTAATCCGTAAAAAAAAACGTGGGAGCAGTTGCGGTTCTATTATTTAAAAAAAATGAAAATTAACAACTCAATCCATTGTATGAAATCACAAGTAATAAAAACCACTGTATAAGACAGGTTGGCAAGAAACAACTATGACCTTGAAAGCAATAATTACAAATTAAAGCGTGAGGAAAATAGTGCAATTTATTTTGTATAATTTAATAGCCCCGGCCTAGGTATTGTGATGGACAAATTAATAACGAAGCGTCAATCATATTTTATAACCAATTAAAGTCGATGCACAATAGCTTGGTGAAATTAATACAGAGAAGAACAAAGAGATGTTTGATAAGCTTCGGAAAGAGTCCCAATTACTGTGACGTCAGCATCACATGGGCACAACACTAAGTAATTAAATTTCAAAGACAAAACAGTTCTAATCTCAGGAACTTGGATAATATTGTACTGTTAGTAACCTATCATACATTGTTTGTATTGAGGTCGTCGTTCATTTTGTCGATAAAGGCAAAACAATAAACAACAAGCAAAATAAACAGAATATCAAAACAAAAACTATTCGTTTTGCTACACCCCTAAAAAATACTGGACAACGATTGAAAAAAATATATAAGCAAAAATAGTCTTGATAATAGGAAGTACTTTTGATGTTATTATTATTTTTTTTTTTAATCTCTAATTAAAAAATAAATAATTAAACCAGAAACTAAAATTAAAGCATTTAAATTTATTTTTTCCTCCTAACTTGTTTATTGTTTCTTAATCCTGTGTCATAAAAATATATATTTAATAAAATAACACTTCAGGTGCTGTTTTGATAATCCGAGCACTCTTGAAGAAGAGATAAGAAAACCTAAAAATACATTGGTGTGATGTTTGCATTTCTAGTCGAAACAACTGAGTTGTCCATTCACTGTTTTGACCGCCATTTAAAAAACGAAAATGCAATTAGGACAACTCTATACATACATGCATCGTTTTAGATGCAGATAATACGAATCTCATTTTGCATGTGGAGCGGCGTAGCTTAATAATTATTGTCAGAGCGTGCAATTATCTCGCAACAATTCTAACTAGTATATAGTCTGCATTAACTGCTTCCCATTATTCTAACAGTAGTTATAAATTAAAGATAAACGATAATAATTAAGAAAAACATACTATTGCAACATCGTGTTAGTACATGTGTTTTGCTTTAACTGAATTTTAATCATTAAATTCTTTATTTATTTATTTTAAATTACTCATGTAAAAAAAAAACGAAATTCTGACATTGAAAATTAAAATGATTTTCTCTTTTCACCAATACACCATTAATCACGTGATGACACACGTCGTTCATTGTTGAACACAAGGGTGGGACACAGAAAATAAATTGCGTGACTCAAGAGAAAAAAAACTCTTCCAGAACAAATATCATTTTGCCTGTAGTGTATGTGGTACAAAGGACTCATTGTAAGTACTCCATGATATTACAATAATAAATATTTAAAAACAATTAAGTTACCACTTTAATTTAAGCAAACTACTTAACCTCAAACTGATATATAATAAAAAATAGAGAATTTTCAATGACCAAATGGTCATTCTCAAGTGAAATCAGATACAGTATCTTTACAGTATGTAACTGCCTTAAAGGAAACAGTGATAAGCCCTTCATCTACAAGAGAATATATTTAAAAAAATTAACATTATGCATATTTTTTAAACATTGAAACTCACCTAAAATAAACAATATTATAAAATTAAAAACAAATTATGAAGTTTATTATACTTGATTAATAAATATATTTTCATCATTAAAGACCGTTTCAAAGAATCAATTTATATACAAATAATCAATTAATTATTCTTCCCACAAATTATTTCAATAACTAAACATTAAAATTAAAACACGTTAATATATCGTTATTATAATAAAGCAGTAACACCATTATGATGTAAGTACAATTAATCCTTGTTAAGACTATAAAACCCCAAGATGATATGCTTTGACCAGGTGCAGTTCCTGCATTTTACTGCATAAATAACATAAAACTCAACTGCAGGAAACAGTAACGGTCGTTTTGGTCCCTTTATGAATTATATGTTTCATAGTTAATGTTAGTTATGAGATACGAGTTGTCTTCATAATGTTTCTTTTTATCATTTTAGCTGTTCTGTATATAAAATACAACTATTTTCCTTTATACATTTCAAAGTGTATTCTGAAATGAATAACACAAAATTATATTCATGTTTCAATACTAACAACGCAACTGCAGGTGTCTTCCTTTTCGACTGTCAATCAACCGACAGCGTCATCTATGGTAATGCATAAACAGACTGTTAATTTACTCTCGTATATCGGTACAAGTATCGCGTCTTTACATGGCAAACTACACAGCCGTGGTACTTGTGTCGCCTTGTCCTATATAGAGGGAAAAGAACGAGCGACGAGGATGTTAAAAGAAGAAACAATATTCCTCCATACTGCAACTGGTGACTAACATCTATCAAAGCGACAATAAACTCATCAGTAAGGCATACCGTCACTAGGAATCCGGAAGCTTAAGAATGACTAAGACACCGAGAAATAAAACAAGAGCAAAGGGAGCAGAATTCAGATCCAACCTGTCATAACTACCTACAGACATATTTGGTACTACGGATTTAGAGGTCTGCTTACTCTGCAACATGGAAGACAGGTACGCCAATTACCTTCTGGTCTACGCCACTGTCGTCCACTAAGATCACACATCATGGGATTCCCTTTCAAGTCTACAAGTATTGAATGACAGATAATTAAGTACGTGTGTACTAACAACTGGTATGGAGGTAAACTGTCCATTACCAAGGATTTGTAATTCACAGATTACTTCCACATTTTGTGAATTTAAAAAATAATTACAGACTATATTTCAAGAGCTTGCTGTTCTTGCTCTTCAAACTCTGCCTAAGCTTAAATTTTATTTGATTGAAAATGAATTATTATTTTTGCCTAAAATCAAAGATGTTTTTTTATTACTTGCAATTATGCAACAGGTTTGGATAAATGGTTTGCTTGTTTTTAATATTTAAAAAAAATAATAATATGAACGGAAATCCGTAATGCAGTATGTTAAGTCCAAAAACTGCTTGTTATAAGACCTTCGTATTCTTTCTTTTCTAATAATTTATGAAACAGAAGTTTTCTGTTCATTGTCCTTGACACACCCACAAATATAATGTCATTATTTGTTTCAGAAGTGTTTTTTCTCATCGTCTGTTGATCTTTGTAATTTATCTACTTTGCCCCGCCTTAGTTTTCAACAATGGACAAAATGTCTCATCGCGTGATTAATGGTATCTTGACATAAAGAGAAAATCATTTTAATTTTCAATGTCAAAAGTCGGTTATTTGTTTTGACAGCAGGAATATGGAGTAAACAAATGTACAGTTTAATTACTGCATGCGTTTATAAATAAAACTAATTGTTGAAGATTATTCTTACACTAAAAATTATAATAGACGGCATATATTTTCAAAGATGTAGAACGAAGTTAGGTCATGTTTAACTTAATTGTCTGGGTAATTGTCTGTAATCTTTACTCTTACAACAATTCAGAAGACCTCTCCACTACTGGCGTAATTAAAGGTTTGTTTTACAGATAAAACAGTCGAAATTCTAACGTTTATATACATGCATTGGCAGGACAGTATTTACAGTAAAATCGTGTTACCAATTCTTGTGGCAATGTAATAGAGACATTTAAAACAAATATAACTTTCACACTTAAATTTACTGCACATTACTTTAAATGCAAATATAGATATTTTTTTGGGCAACTTTAAATTGTACTTATAAACCGAATTAAGTAATAACATTGGATACACAGATGACAAAATGTTTGTTTTATTTTATGACTATTTCCTTGACAATACTGTGACGTTTAGGTTAAAATAGCACAAACTTTATGTGCATATGTAGACGATAATTTTTTTTTTTTAATAATTAAAAGTTGGAAATAATATAATGAAACTAGACAATTCAGACCGACTGGAAAGTGTGTTGTATACCAAGAGTTTAGGTATCTTCTCTGGGAGCTGTAATAAGCTTACACGTCCAACGGTAGACCTTACGAAACAAGAAGATGATAGAACTTGAATCGCCAATAATTATTTAAACAATCTACCCTTAAAGGGAGACATGTTTTGAACGGTGCGTTGAGAAACCATCATGATATTCTGAATTCAAAAGGGGATGGTTGAGAAACCATCATGATATTCTGAATTCAAAAGGGGATGTGTTTAAAAGAACACTTAAATTAATTCTGAATTAAAAAGAAGGAGAAAAGGACAACAACTTGGTGATGGTGCAAGGTGGAGAAATTGGAAGTGGAGAGGTGTGGTGAAGTAGGTAGAGTTCCTACTTAATGAATTTAGGTATTAGATAGAAATTGTTGAAATTCCAGTTTAAAACAGAGGATGATGCTATTGTACAGAATCAAACTGATTGTTTGCTATTAGGACTATTGGAATGTTGGTAAGTTTGTAATTGCATACCTGAACCTAAACAGGAGTTGCATATTTTAACAGTAATTTCATAATTATACATGGTTGAAATTATATATATATATATATATATATATATATATATATATATATATGCATTAAATATATGATCACACATTATCTGTGTCTTTCCTGTGTACATGTAATTTATAGAAAGTCATGTTATGGGTTAACATTTTATTATTATTATTTTTTTTTGCAGAAATATTTCTTTCGAGGGCCTCAGAGCAGAAAAAGTTTTCCTTTTATTAAAGGGCGATCACGCTATTAACTAAATTATTTATTTAATAATGGGGGTTTGGAAAATTCCATCAAAATTTTAATATGAACCATGGACGCCGAGAATTTTTATAAAATATTAAAACTATTATCACAAATACTAATTTTTCATGTATTCCTATTGATTCTGTTATTTCTGCTATTTGTACGAAGCATTAGGCTAACATGTTTTAGTACAGTTGTTGGCATAAATATTTTATAAGTTTAAATAACATTAGATGATGACTTAATTAAAGAAACGTCGTTTACTTCAGAATAAAGTGTTTACGTGTGTGAACATGTTTATGTTTATATATTATACCAGTTGGATTATTCGCAAATGTTGTTCATTCTTAGTATATATATATATATATATATATATATATATATATATATATATATATATATATATTTCCATATCATCATTAAATTAATCTACTCTTCCACCATAGAGTGGTTTACATAAAAACGTTATTAAAACAAATATTCCTATATTCCATACAATTAGAAACGACATGTTACTAAATTATATTTCTCATCAAAACATTTCTAAATAAGTTTAACCGAAACAAATCGTGATTTTAATATATATTTATTTTATTTTTTTGTAAGAGACGCACATACCACAATTGCATTGTCTATCAACTCCATTATTAGCAAAGTAAAATATTTACAAAGTGACTATCTAAACACGATTTATTTACAAATTTTGACACTTGAAACAATTAAATCACCTGCTCATCAACTCATCAGAATCCCCCCCACCCCGATGAGGTAAGAACTGTTTTAATCACCACCAGGGACACGTGTCTGCTGTTTGTAGGACTTCCGGATTAACCGCTAATACCCATCATTCTTTGCTATCATACCCTGTGATGATTATCGCCATACATAGACAAGGCGTCTTCATTCAGATGGCATTCCTACTCTTTCTATTATATTCTAAGTCTGCCTTAGTTGGTCATTTTTATGCTTCTACTGTAAGATAACCGCAATGTATTCTTCCACCATATTTAAGTTTCTGTCGTCCTCCAGTATAAGGGAATTTATATTTTCTGCATCCAAAACTGTCCCGATTTCTAATTTTATTATATTCTTGGGCTTTCTCCATCGATAAAGGATATTGCATCCTACCCAAATCTATAATTATATAACCTAAAACCCATGTCCTGACAGGGTATAGTCCATGTGATCCACGCCTATTTCCTAATTATTTATTAAGGATCGATAATCACCTTAGTATTTCATCCTCATCCAATTTCGTTCCGTCTATTTAAGACTCGGGCTCTGCCTTAAAGGAAACAATTTCGTTACAGGGCTCTGCCCTCTTTCGTTACAATTTCCATGTTCTTATATGTGTCTCTAAGGTGCACCTTTATAGCCTCAGTTTTCCAGAAACACCTCCATTATTTCTTAATTGGTTGTTTACTTGTCAGAACCAGTGGGGCGCCTCTCAAAACTGTGCAAAATGCTGTAACCATTTACAAAACTTCATATATCTGCATTGTAGCTACCTTTTTGGAATGTGATGCCTTGTCCAGACACCCGGCCTACATAGAAGCGGTGTAAAACAATCTTCTTTCCTTCTCCTTCAGACTATACATATTTGGCATTAGTCTAACCAATCTTCACAGGTTTTCTTAACTTTCAAGAAAACATTTTTCCATCTTAAAGTACAACTGTTTCAACCACGAATTTATTTATATAACTAAGAACGGAATTAGACATTGTAAATAACTAGTTTTTCTTTGAAATGAAATAGATAGCAGCATTTCAAATAATCAAAATCATCAAAAACTTATCATATCTGTTTAAAATTGTATCGTGTTTAGGAAAGTTCGCAATATTTAAATTAAATACGAAAATCAATAGTTGAGAAAAATACCAATATAATAAGAATTTACTATCTTTTAAGAGTGACTCAGTCATTATAGGATGTTTAAAAAGGGATAATCTAAGAATAAGAAATTTAAGAATGCAGGAAGAACTATTGTTTTTTTTAAGTGAATAGCTTAAGACAGAAAGAGAAGAGTGACTCAAATGTACAGCAAAGTTGTGATAAGAAGAGAACAGTCAGGGAACATAGAAAACTCACAAATAAATAAATAAATTATCAGCGTAATAAATATAGTGTTTTTTTTTTTTTGACTCAACTTAAATTCTCACGACACAAATCCTGGAGCTAGAATTTTGTACACATTTCATTTCCGTCAACCTTTAATCTAAAAAATCAACTGTTTCATCAAAGTAATAAATATTGTAAAGAAACTATAAGCAATATTTTAACACAATCATAAACGTTACTTCTTTCGTGTAAAACTTTACTAATACTTTTCCTTCACAAGTGTAATTATAATTCATCCAAACTTTGTAGAATAAAGGTTGGGTTGGTAAAACTAGTAAGACAACTGTCAATATATTTCCATATTTTAAAAGGTTAACATTATTTATTGTCTTCCGTTTGATAAATACTGCACTACGTTATATTTAAATTTCCATTAAATTAAATAAAATGGGTTTTTTAAATTAATTTAGACCAGTTCAGATTACTTACCGTCGTAATAAAAAGTAAAGCACCGTTTGGAAGGTAACAAAGTTTGGAGATGTGAAATTGTATTGGTCTTATCCAGTAGGGTACGTTTATTTAAAACAGTTACACAAGTTTTCTGAACCTTGTAACTGTATATTACTGTACCTTCTTGAAGCCCATTAGGTCTTAACCGTCCTCGTAGATGTGTATATCCACTCGCTTCGCTCGTGATATGATTTGACCTTGTCGGATCTCGTAACTAAACAAATAACATTTTATTGGGTGCGTATAGTTCGAAATTATAATTTTGACAATAACTTCAATATTTGTCCTCTTAGAAAGGACGGATTATTACCATTGTATTCATAATTTAAATACACATTTTTTTATCTAATTAAATGTGTTGAGATAAAATATGTTAATGTTACTAGTTAATGTGATATGAACAAAATCAGTTTAAAATGGCAGCCAATAAAACATATTAAATTATATTTTCAAAACCTTCAATAGGAGCATATTCCATATACAAAAAGGACAATACTAAAGTCACTCTGTTCATGTTCCCAATTTAAGTATTCTGAGCGCAATGGTATTTTCCTACAGAGGTCGACGACGACTGTCACCATGTCCAAATAATTTTATGTCACACCTTGCCTTCCATTAGGTTGTATTGAGTAGTTTGGAACAAACACATTTTACGTTTTATCCATAATTGTACAACTGTGTGTCACAGAGTGACATCATAGTGTGACTCTCTGAGACTTATCTTACTTCTCTTTGTTATTGGTTCGGTTAAATTTGGTACGTGAGCTTTAATTACTGATAACAACTTTATTTTTATTTGACTCACAACAAACTTATTTTAGCCTTAGTTTTAACGTAGTACTGAACACATTTCCTCTCATCCGCACACAATAATAAAACTCAAGAGAAAATAGTATTTGATAGTATTATTTTTATTATTTTCAGTCTTACAATACAGGTCCTAAAGTGAATATAAACCCAGGACAATGTGTTAGAAGGCAGGCAATTTGCATAAACAATGGATGTAGAAGCTTGTTTTCTTCTTTATTGTAAACTTCAATTAAATTTTATTACGGATATATTCTGATCTTTTCAACTGTGAAGAGTTTTCAGCCGTTTTTATGATCATCACTCTTATTAATTGTAACATTTATTCTTTACTGGTTTCATCTGTAGTATTTCTCACTGTAAAATAGTAATTTTATTAAATAAAGCGATATGGAAAAGACAACTACCGAAGCAATGAAATGAAAATCGAGATCCTATTCGTCAAAATAATTTACACATTTTTGGCACACTGTACGTGTTTATATAACGTGTTACATAAAGTGCGTCGCATTACCTATCTCACAACCGTTAATCGAAACGCTTTTATTGGTGAAGAGTTGATACCCTAATTTTATTTAAATATAAAATATCTATTAAAATCTTGAATAGATATTGATTTAAATTGCATTGCAAACACTGTGTTATGTCTTTTTTATGTTAGAAATTCACTCCCTAAATCGTTCACTGGTCTCTATATCGTTATAGTTTAATCAAACTCAATCATTACGTTTTCAAAAGAATTTAGTGACTAATTGAAAACACATTTATGTTAAAATATTAAAAATGCATGTGTTTTTATTTAGTTTAAATAAATAATGTTACCAAATTTAATCGGCAGTTTGATTTTTTTCATTAATATTACTAACAATCAATAACTTAACATTCAATTCTAGGTACATAATTTTGGTTTAAAATATCGTAGAGACTTTTAGAAGGCAATATTGTTTTTTATCCCTTTCAATATAATATGTCACACGAGTTGCAAAAAAAAATTTGAAAGTCCTTTTAAAGGGAAATAAAATATGTTAACCCATAAAAATGAAAATGACAAACCCTAAGAGTTTTGGCGAAAAATAGAAGTTTTAATCTGTAGTTCTTCAGAAATTACATAGGGTTCACATGGCATTTTCCACTCTGTATATGAAATTTTTAAATTATAAAGCAAGTATTCGAGATATTTCTATATCTGATATGAACAGACAAAAACTAACGCATTGAAACAAAGCCAAAGAAACAGAGAACGGTGATTTAGTCGCTGAAATGTCTTCATACTGTTTAAACTGTTGTTTGGAAATTATTACAGATTGTTTCAGATGTTTAGTTCTCATCTAATGTCACTAGGAAGACCTACAATTATATATTTATTTTCTCAAAAAATACCGTAATTTTAAATGATTTTATTAACCAAATTTCAGAATAATTAATACCATAATTTGTATTGGACGAAAAAGCGAGTTCTGGTTCAACTCTACAATTTGGAATTTGGTCTTCATGTGTTTGTTACGGGGTCACGATAAAACTAACATCCACATTTATTTATAAATTTAGTTTCCTTTTCAAAATGGTGATTACTAAAATCAGACATTCCTGCGAGATATATTTACTTAAAGTACTAATTCTTCTTCCCTAATATGTTTGCAATGTTTTTATTTAAATGAAGTAAAACCTTTTCATTAAAAAATGTTAAATACATTATTTAATTCACAATATTTATAACTTTTTTCTCTTTAAATTCCTCTAAAAATGTATTTTTTATATAATATTCATCAATGTATTAGAGTAAAATATAAACAATACAAAATTGTTTAAGAATAAAAGCAAAGTCTATTGCTACAGAACCACATAGCATAAGTAGTTTTTACTATAACAATCCAATTTATCGTAAATATAAATAAAACGTTACAAATAGCTTTTATACATTCCAAAAGCAATTGTTTGTTATTATACACAAGCTATTCCTGAGGTGATAGTACATATATATTTATCTTATGTCTTTTAAAGTCAATCGAAATTGGAACCAAGTTTTGAGTACAGTTAAAGAAACTGCTTTATTCTAAGTTGAGATTGGATGTGTGTTTATTGTTGCCACAAGACGTGGTTGTATTACATTTCCTTATCAAACTTTTATTTTTAATCAGATAAGTTGTTCAGTATAATTATAAGTTTAGATATATTAGAATGGTTGTAATATTATAACTTTTCTCAACCTAAATTATTTATAATTATGGTTGTAAACGTAAACTAAAATAAATGTTTATATTTGCCTCTCTTTATACGTTATTAAATTAATAACATACTTTCTGAACAACTCAGAGATAAGACATATTTATACAGACAAAATAACCAAAATGATTGTATAGGCAGGGTTTGGGGGGTACGGTTTGGGGGGTACGTGAATCTACTTTATTATGCGTTGCCGGGTCATCAGGTCGGGTGCTAAAATTAATATAAACACACTGGCCGAATCTCAATTTAGGATAGCCATTTTTGACAATTAGTTCTAATAACAAATTAATTAAAACTAAGCAAACTACACTAAAACCAATATTAATTTTAACTACATTGTATTGCAACAACTTGTGGACTAACACAAAAGGCCTATCATGTATTAGTTTAACTAATAATATTACGATTAGAAAAACACGATGCGCCCAGATATAACCCAAGGGCCTTACTGGCCCTATTCCTTTGGTTTTAGCTAGGTATGGTTAAATCTTACGATACTAAAAATCAAGCAAGAAGAACTCTTTGAAGACGTCTTCTCTCACTTGTGGTTGGAACACTACTCCTCGTTATCTAATCCCCCGCGCACGAACTAGATAGCGAAGGGGAGGGGAGGAATAGTGACTAATCACCGCATGATAAAAAGATACAACACTAAGAGAACACATGTCTCATAAATAACATAACTGTAAAATATACAATTCATAAAGGGATCACAATGGCCGTTAGTATTTACTAGAGGTAAGTTTTATGTAGTTTATGGATTTTAAGCTTGGTTGATGTATTTTCGTTTTTACTTTTGTTACTCCCCGTCTTCCTTAGTGAAACAGACATAAAGTAAAGAGTAAAGAGTACAAAAACAATTATCAACTATAGCAAAAAGTCAAATTTATATATATATATATATATATATATATATATATATTTGTTATATTTAAATAAGTGTTACTTTCATTGTTCAGTATCCTTGATAAACCGCAAATATAAAATTGTTATTTGTTTTAGAAGTGGTTTTTTTTCATCATCTCTTGATCCTTGTAATTTATCTTCTTTGTCCCGCCCTTGTTTCTAACAATGGAAGAAGTGTCTCATCGCGTGATTAATGGTGTCTCAGCGCAAAGAGAAAATCATTTTAATTTTGAATGTCAAAAGTTCATTGTTTATTTTGACAGCAGGAATATGGAGTAAACGAATTAAGAGTTAAATTAATGAGAAAACATTGCATGGAAGATTTTCATTTGTACATAGGTTTAGATATAAAACAATCTCTTGAACATTAATATTTCATTTAAATATATAAATTTAAATTTGACGACTTACGTTTTCTGTGATATGGAATAAAGTTATATCATGTTTAGACTAACTATTTGGCACGTTATCTCTGTTTATTTGTTTACGATTAGTTACATTTGAGCCACTTTTGCCATAGGTGAGAGTGATGGTTTCTTTTTCATTTATGGCAATCAGATTTCCATGTTTTATAAACAATGATTGGTGCAGCACAATATATGATACAATGGACAAAAAATCACAATCAGAATTATAGGAACAAGAAAATCAAAAAGGCTTTACTTACATTGTATATACGTTGTGTATTGTTAAATTGTACAGTAACTCTGACATTTTCTAATTCCAAATCTTGTTTTATAAATATAGTCTTCTGTCACATCCTTCGCTTTTCCCCAGTGAAATTGGATTTGTATGAACGATTTGTATTAAAACATATAAGGAGCAATGTCAACTTTAACCAGAACCAATGCATAATAATACACACGTTCAAAAATGAAAGGACATTGATTTTAAAAAAAACAATTTAATGTACTGTGTTCGTTTATCAATAAAACTAAACTCTCTGAAATAAGTTGAAAAAAATTTAATAAGAAACACCATTTTACACAAAAAAATACTTTAACAAGACGTCGGTTCATCGATTGTGTCTTACTCCTCAAATGCAATCATTGCGGTATCGGAGAGAGCGGATGGTATCCCTTCTATCGATGTATTATTGGCGAAAAGTGAAAGTTCACACACAACCCAACGTGGAAAATAACGATAAAATAGGAATGTTTTACTAAGGTACTTAGAGGACATTTATATATAGAGGACCGTATCTCCATATATTCAGCAGATGGAATGATGTTTGGTGTATTAATATTGGGATGCAGAGGAGGATAATGTCCTCCATACTCTCTTCTATTGCGAGATATGACAACCTCGCTAGCACGTACTTGAGGAGAAAATCGGAATAGTGTTGAACCCGACAAGCATTCTCCACATTCTAATATGGAATTTGGTACAGAATTACGTCGTAGATGTTATGAATTCTAATGATGATCTACTGAGACAAATCTACACAGCAAAGGAAAAAAAGAAAACAAACTGTTATTGACAGATTTCAGTTTGAAGGATGAAGGATGACCTTTCTCTTACCATTGAAGAACATCATTACATATTATAAATGGCGAGATGGAATTAAAGTGGGGTTTAGTGGGTACACGTCTGGGTGAGCCTCACAAAAGAGCAAACACCTACGGGTGGGTACAGTGAAGGAATGCATTCCCAACTTCCTCAAAATAAAATAGCACAAAACCATTAGAGAATATAATAACTAAAGTACGTTATAGAAAAAACCTAAATAAAATGGTGAAAAGTTGTATTTACTAGATGTAGGCATTTTATTCTCAAACAATTTAAATCTATTGATGCTTTGGAAACAAATAAAACTTTTCCAAAACTAAAAAAAAAAAAAAAAGATATACAATTTTTAAATAAAGTTTTGAAGTGTATAATGTTTTAATTCATAATATATTTTCATCATACAGTTACAGAAAGTTATAAAAAACGACAATTTTATTGAAATATTCAATTGATGTTTTCATAAATTATTTTCAAAACTGCCAACTCCTACATTAAAATACAAAACATGTTATTGAGTTCCTCTGGTAATAAAGCAGTTGAACTATTAAGTTGCAAGTATATTTAATTCTTCCTACGACTATAAAACCACATAATGAAATGTGTTTGCTTAGGTGTAGTCCCTGCATTTTACTGCATAAACCACATAAAACGGAGCTACGGATACACTAACGACCATAAATTATATGTTGTACATTTAGTGTTGGTTTATGAGGTATGTGTTCCCTTAGTGTTGATTCATTTTATCATTTAGTTATTTTGTACGTCTAAAGTTATCTTTTCTCTTAGTTGTTATTAAAGAAAATTATTAATTCTAAAGGGCATAAAGATATGAGGATATAAAGTTACAGCTTAAATAATTACTTTAAAGGACTTAGTATAACTGTTCAAAGACACAGGAATGTTAGAGGGCGCTATGAATGTTGCATGAAGGCAAGAAGAATGCTGTCACCAGCGCTATCCGTCGCAAAGCAGGAAACAATGGTAATAAGACTCTTGTTGGAATCTAAGGACTATCATGTTTTGGCATGATTGACTGCACCGTTGTAATACATCTATGGTTACGTCTACACAGAGGGTAACGTTTTACCAAAGAAGAAGCAGCGTTAATCCAACCTACACTATCAAAGGTGAAATTAATAATGCTTATAATAATAATAATACAGGCGTAGCGGAATTCAGAGATTTAGCCGTCCAAGACTATATTGATTCACTGCACAAACTTGGTATTAAGGTATCAGGTTTTGTTTTAACTTTTTAACAACGTAAAATACAACACAATTCACATTTTGTCCTACAACGCCCTCACCCTACTGGCCATTACAGGATCCTCTTACCAATTTCTACTGGAAGCATACGATAGGGCAAAAAGGGATACCAAGGTCCAAATGCAATGCTCAAAATGACTAAGTGACTAAGTATTGTTACTGAACAGTGGCCTAAAAGTAAATTATTAAATATAAAACATTATTTAGGATTACACTTTTTTTTTAAAGTCCTATTTGATAATTCAGGTTTACTTTTTTTGTTTCCAATGAGTTGCAAGGCAAACGTTTTTCAAATTACGGCACAAATATATGACTCCATTATTTTTCTCAGATTGAACTTAGTCTGCGTATAAAATCGACACCAAAGTAAACACTACTAAAGATTTCAGACCTGAAAAGGGTTGTCTAATTGCAATAAATCTCTGTCGAGTAAATATCCTACAATTATACTGAAGAACTGGCAAACATTCCGTATTATGTAATGTTTGTTTTTTACTTCTACACATATACGTATCATGGAGAAAGTAGAATGATAGTCCAATATTGATCTCGAGTTTTTACGGTTTACGTTTTGTGGTTAAATGAGTTCAAAAAAATGTCTGTTTCATAAAAAGGAGTGAACCTTATTTTAATACAATTTAATATGTAAGCATATTTTGGTCATGTCTCGGGAAATCTCTTCATTATGTCAACTCAAAATTTGGCTGTAGTTGCTTTAAGAAAGAAACATGAAATGTACATGTTGCGTTTTCTAACTATGAGGTGTAAAGAGTTTGATCAAGTTTTGCTCACCATAGCCTCAAAGTGATCAAACTAATTCTCTTCGTCCTCATCTCTGCAAAGGTTTATGGAAAGGCAAAAAAGTTGAACATGAGAATGTTATGAAAGATTTAATTTCTAAAAATCTGCAGTACCAATTTTTATCTAATTTTAGTGAAATGTGAGGATTAACGACTCATATCCTCGTGCCTATCCTATGAAAAGATTTATAACGGTTCAGGAATAATAAATTAACTTCAGTAGAGGTCATTTAAAGTTCAATTTTAAGCAATATTTACCAAGAGGAAGCTCTAGGTAGGTACGCATTATTTAAATATGGATTATATTTTTTATGAAAGTGCCCATGGTTAGTTTTCACTTTTTAATTGTCAATCGAATTTACTACTTTTTTGGACGAATAGCTTAACATTGTTTACGCTTTTATGGATGGGTGAGTGAGAAAATGTGTGCAATGTTTTTGTAATATTTATTTTAATTTATGTTTCCTAATCATAACTATTATAATTTCAAGTGTTTTTGAGAAAAAAAAAAAAAAAAAAAAAAAAAAAAAAAAAAAAAAAAAAAAAAAAAAAAAAAAACATTAAATACCATTTTGGGACGATTAATCTAAATAAATGTGTTCAATTTTAAAAGGCATTATCTTATAACTAACCTAACATAACCAAATTTAGAGTATTTCTGAAGAATTATTTGTTTAAAAATGAAAATTTCGATAAACAATAGTTGAAGTATAGTCACGTCTTGTGGCAACAATAAACACTTATTTTAATCTGAACTTAGAATAAAGCAGTCTCTTAAACAGTTTTAAAAACCTGTTTCCAATTTCGATTGACTTTAAAACATAAGATAAATATATATGTACTATCACCTCAGTATAATAACAAACAATTGCTTCTGGAATGTATAAAAATAAAACCAAACTCTTTATAAAACGTTTTATTTATATTATTATGATAAATTGGATTGTTATTGTGAAAGCTACTTATGTTAAGTGGTTCTGTGACAATAGACTTTGCTTATATTCTTAAACGATTTTGTATTGTTTAAATATCTAATTTGTTTTTTTTTTTTTATCTAATACAATGATTCGTAATATACACAAGTTACAGTTTGTTTTGATGAATTTACAGGGGAAAAAATTGTAACGGTTGCAAATTAAATATTGTATTTAACATTATTCTAACGCTGTGAAACTCGAAAAGTTTGTCATTCATTTAAATGAAAGCATCCAAAACTTTTTACTAGTGGCATTATTTAATAGGAGAGAAGGTTTTATTTTTGGGGCGGTAAATATATCCGACAGAAACGATTAAAATAACCGTGCATGATGAGCAGTCACCGTTATAAAAAGGAAAATGAAATTTATAAACGTAAAAACTGAGATCCAAATCGTTGAGTTGAACAAAACCTCGCTTTGCTCGGACATTTAAAATTATAATATTAATTATTCTAAAATGTGGCTAAGTACAATATCATTAAAAATTACGAAATGTTTTGCCAAAGTACATTAAAAATTTTATTGAAAAATACAATTAGGTTTTGGAACAACTATTAGAAAAAAAATCGTATAGTTTAGGTGCATATAAAAAATAGTTAATAATTTTTGAACAGCAACTTGCACAACATGAAGACGGTTCTACCAATAAGTCGTTATTCTTAGTTGAAATCAGACACTGACTCCTGGAAAATATAACTACTAATGTAGATTAGCCTAAAACCTTACAGAGAACGGTACAAATTGTAGAAGTGAGTAGAAAAAAAAGACGTAATAAATTATTATGATTTACATTGACATTTAAAGCAACAGAGATTTTATTACAAATGTTATATCTTACTAAAATGTAAGACACGTTTTCAGAAAAGTATTTTAATTAACTGATGTAGACATTTGCAATGTGGTCCACTTAATTTAGCCCATGTAATATGTAAGAGCCAAAAAAGTACTAAATTATTTAAATACAGTAGATAGAATCAAGACACATTTCATGGTTTCAGATTTTGATTCCACATCGGATATACCATGACTAGAATATTAGCTTTTTATTTTAAAAATATCATATACAGAGTGGAAAAAAAGTCTTGTAACCCCTAGGGAATTTCTGAAGGAGTAGAGATTAAAACTTCCAACTTTAACCCAACTTCATAGGATATCTCCTTACACTTTTGGTGGTGTATAATCATTGCATTCCTCTTTTTAAAGAGGGTTGAAAGAGTGGACTTTTTTTTAATGAATAGAAACTCCTATCACATGATATGTACAGTATAACAAACACACAGAACACAATTCTCATTAAAAAAAAATACACCTAAGTATCAGATTGTGAGTTGTGGTTTGGTTGGTGTAGCTGGTGTATCACTGAAGAGGACGACCTTGTCGTTGAAACGCGTCTGATACTTAGGCGTATTTTGTTTTATGAGAATTGTGTTCTGTGTGTTTGTTATACTGTATAGTTTTTCTCATAAGTCAAGCTCAACATTTGACATGATATGTCACAAAATGGGGATTGCTTGTTGCTACAAATTAAGATCCCCTCTAACAAATTCCTTTTAAAAAGTGGGGAAAAAGTGTTTACAACATAAAAGTGAAAGGACTTACTCTATGAGATTTGGTAAATGTTATAAGTTTTCATCCTTACTCGTTCACATATTACCTAGGGTTTGTAATACTTATGTTCATCCTGTATAACCATAAGATAAGAAGCCATTAATAAAAGAACATAGAAATATTACAAATAAAATTAATGTGTCTGGAAACTGTTAACAGTTGAAAATATTAGACCAGTATTTAAATTCCAAACAAAGTTTTATAATAAAGAAGTAAACGAGCTTATACTCACGTTGTTTATGATAATTGCCTGCCGTCTAACATAGCGTCCAGGTTCGAAGGCAGATACTAACAAATATTATATCTCTATTGTTTTGTTGTTATGTACGGATGAGAGAAAGTTTATGCAATATGTTTTCAACGTGTACTAACAAAAACTAAAAGCCAAACTTATGTTGTTAACAATAATTAAAATTCTCGTAGAACAGCTTCCTACATTTAACAGAACAAAGAGATGGGAGATAAGTCTCGGAGAGTGACAATTACTCTGACGTCAGCAGCATGTGGGTTCAAATTAGAACAATGCAAGTTTAAATACAAAAAAAATTAGTCGTTTAAACTTAGGTTAGCTATTTAATATATTCTGCCTCTCTTAAAGAAAGATTGATGTAATTTGTAAACTTTTTGTAGAATATAAACATGAAATATGTTACAGAGGACTGTAGTTTGCTCGTATAGAAACTAATTAAAATAAGTTGAAAGCGTCAAAATGACACCCATTTTAAACATTTTTGTTCATATTGATGAGTTATTAAACACTACATTAAACACAAATTTGCAGATTGTAATTATAATGGTATTAACTCCATCTATCTAGGATGACAAATAGCGAATCTATTGCAACCTAACCAAACATGTTGTATTCTTATATTTACGAGATCTGACAGGACCGAATCATTGACAAGAGCGAAGCTAGTGGAGACTTTACACATCTATGAGACCCGTTAGACCCTAGTGGAAGTCATGAAAGTAGTAATACTTACAATTAATTACGAGGTTCAATATACAGGCGTAACAACTGTGTAACGATAACATGTGAGACCTTTTGGTATATTCGGGAAAGAATGGGTAATGCTAAGGGAAATGATATTAAATTAAAATAAATTACTGGAAGTAGTAGGTCGCGTGAGAAATAAAGGATTTCCTTCCGGTGTGTTTACGGGCCATCCTTTCAGTTGAGTCCAAGTCTGTCCTTCTAATTTAATTTATACAGTTCATCTTCATGTGACCTTACGTGTTCCATATTTCCTCTTACATATCAGATTCTACTTCAGGGCATACATGCTTGTAAAATTGTGTCCTATGTAAGAATATTCCCGAGACAACCATTCTTTATCTTCTTGAACCTATTTGTTCTCTGACAGTGTTCTTCATGTCTTCTTCAAAGTTCTTCGTTGGTAACTATTTCAAACCAACATGATGAGAAGTCTTCCTAGACTGTTAATAACAATTCATAAATTACCCGTGATACTCTTCCACGTTTGGCATCAATACAACGTCCATACTTTATTTTAAATTCGCTGCTTTATAAACTTCTGAATTATTAGATCTAAGAGATCTCAAATATATCCCTTCTCCTTTCCTAAATACATTTGCGCATCCTGTTCTGTCCTACCTCTTAAAAACATATTACTAAGATATGTGAAACGTTTTATTTTACTTAGTTCAGCAGTTTACGTTAATGTCTTCCTGCTGTACAATTTTTAGTTTCGTTGTTTTACTTTTATCTTTGTTTATAGTTAGACAATATTATTCTTGATTATGTTATTCCAGTTTTCCAATTATATCTGTCAATTATCTATATAGGCCTACATATAATCAAAATTCATCACCGATTCACTAGTTACTAATAATCCAACTTCCCAAACATCTTTAATTCTGTAATTTTCGGCGATAAGCGATTGTAGGGCGTTGTTTGAGTTGTCAGAACTCCTTAAACTAACTATAAAGGTTAAACTTTGTTTTTACACAATATCGCTTAGATCTTAAGCGATCGATTTGATGTTCGCTTACAAATGATTCACAGTTTTGTCCTAATCAAAACCTTATCTTAATTTGGGGTTGAATTTATTTGTGATTTTCTCACCCTTCACTGGCTATATTTCAATGAAATGATGTATATACATAAATACATAACCCTGAGTTCAAATATATTGTTAACGTTTGATGTCTAAAAGCGACTTGAAACACAGATTGTCTGGAAAGTCCATATCGTGTAACCTATAAGGTAATGTCCACTCTAAGCCTTTCCATGTCCTTGTTACTTTGCTTATCAGTCAGTCCAGTACCATAAGTAACATTGTAAATCATTTTAAGAATTATGTATTCAACTATATTATTCCATAAATTACATTTTACTTTTAAAACACAGGTTACTAACACTAATATATACTCTAAATGTGTACACTTTGAATTTATATCTGTGTAAATACTTGTTTAACTGAATGAATAATATACTTAAGGAATGACAGGAAGAAATTATATAAATATACTTATATATAACACTAAAAAACTGAAATGATATAGAATTCCTCACGAAGAGAACACGTTTTTCATAACTAACATTAACCGTAAAATATATAATGCAAAAAGGTACCACAACGGCCATTAGAGTTTCCTATAGTTACGTTTTATGTAGTTTGTTCAGTAAAATGCAGGACTGCATCTGGGCGCACATTTCTTGTTGGGGTTTTATAGTCTTATCAAGGATTAAGTGTACTTGGGGCATAATAGTCTAACTGCTTTATTACCAGGACCATATATTAACGTGTTTTGTATTTTAATTTTTTAGTTCTGGGAATAATTTATAAATATTAACTGAATATATTAATAAAATTTACATGTAATAAGGAACTACAACGATAAAAATATTCTCTATTTTGAATGTATTTAAATGAAATTAACTGAGCACATCACCTTGCCATAAATAAATTAGTTGGATTTTAAGTAATAATTAAGTTTAGTTAGTTTAAATACAACGCGAAATTAATGACTTAAAACATTATGAAATTAAATTTAAAGGGAATTACTATTCAGCAAATCAAAATTAGACCAACTTCTTTAAACTATGTATTTCAATAAAATACTATTTCGGCTTTGGTAGAATATAAGACGTAATAGAGTAAATCTGGATCCATTGAAATATAAATTCAAAATATTTATAGCGGTTAACCATTCCATACCAATTTAATATATTCTAAGAAATATATGAAAACAAAATAAAAAATAAATAAAATTATATTTTATTTAGTTTTTAGATAAAAGTAATATTATTACTAAATTAGAAATGTTGCTAAAATATGATGCATTATTCTTAGTAGGTTTTCTTAATAAATGTATGAGAAAGTTAGTGCAATGTTTTTGTACACTTCCATTCAAATAGAAATTGTATAATTAATAAAACTATCAGACTAACAGATCTATGTAAATATATCCTTGTACACACATTGCATGATGATGTCTGGTGTAGTTGATGAATAATTAATTCTGGTTATACAGTTACAGTTACAAAGATAGAAACTCTGAAAGTATGGCAAGTTTCAATCTGATATTTATAAGACGAAGAGCTTGTTAGGGAATATTTAATCACGGAATCATAAACCGGAAGGAAATAATCATTAAGAACTGGAATCAGTTAAATAAATAGTGTAATGCACGAGAATTGCAAAAAATATATATATTGAAATATTGATGATACATTATTTTTATAAAAGTTACACCTTATTAACATATTACTCATTGTTTAGAAAATTAAAACATTAGACTACTTTCACTAGCTGAAAAATGTAAACCTTTTAAATTGATAAAAAACAGTTTGTCGCAATAAAAGACCCTATAAACTTAATGGATTTCAATGACATTTACTATTTTTTCATTCTGTTCTAATGTATGTTCCTTTGATTATACAGAACAAAAAAAAATAGTTCAATATATAACCGTGAATTCCAAACTTACATCGTGCCAAGTTTTACAGAAAATAACATGAAGTTTAACAATTGTTTACATATTTAAATACATAATTTATTTTTCTTTCGTGATCATTATACAATTAAAAAATTAAATAAACATTCCACAGTAATAATGTCGGTTGAATTAATTTATTATTTTTTTATCAAAATAAAACATTTACATTCCGTATATACAGAAGAGAATCGTATTCAAACGTTTTGTTAAATTACACTTTTACAAGGACAATGTAAACGGATAAAAAAAAAAATCTCAATTTAGTGAATAAATTCCAGAGTGGTAAATTCTAGACTAAGAATATAGAATAAGTTTGCAATGTGGAGTTTCTGTAGTGAAGATAGTTTCAGATAGTTCGTTCATGTCCGATAAAACGAAAGACTGAGAATACATAAGATTAACATAGTTTTGGTGCTTTCTGTTCCTAAAGATGGATTTTTCAATGAAAGTAGGTATAACATAAAAATAAAAATCGGAATATAAGGGATCGAAAAATATTGGAACGCAAATGGTTTCAGATATCACAATTGGATTCTTTTACAAGTCATCCAATATTTCCATAGTCATATAAACCGCACATCGTCATCTTGTAGTACGTAGACTGTTTTAATGAATTTTTTCTATCAAAAATGTATTTTATACGTTTAAAATGTATTTTTGTATTGTAATAACTGGATACAATACTGCTGCAGCACTGTTAACGGTTGCATTCTAAGAAGTAAAAATATGCGACCGAATATATGCATACGACCATCTGGCTTCATTACTTAGCTCAGTATAGTTCCTTGGCATGGCCAACTGTAGACAGATCAAAAACACTAGTAGACAAATTTTAGTTAAAATTAGTATTTAAAATATTCAGTATTCCAGTACTTTTAAATAAACCAATATAAAGTTTGCCTTTATTATAAATGTACAACCTGTGCCGTTGCTGTCTATGTAATCCTATAGCTTACTCAATATGGCTCAGGTATGCAATTTTGTAATTTCTTAACCTTACTTCTACTAAGTGTAGGCAGATTAAAATTATTAATAGGAACTATTTCCCTTAAATTATTATTTTTAAATATTATCAGTGATTTCTGGTGTTCAAGGACTTTTTGGTGCTCCTGTAGTCTATAACATAAAAATTAAATGGTGCTCCTGCCATTAATCCAAATGTACAACCTGTGCTGATAGTGTCGATGTTATGTTGTTAATCTAATAGCTTACACAAAGAAACATTACTAGGGACTGGTAACAGTAAATCAGACTTACAGAAGAACGTTAGTATTTGGGTTTATAATCCTTTGACTAAGCTAACATTTGTCTGCCTGGGACCAAAAATCTTTGATATTTTACATTAATATTCAATACAAATCATTTAACAGTAATACAACAAAGTACAATATCAATTAATTATAATAATGACGTATTAATAACGTTTTGAATATTGGAAAACGAAATGGTTACTGATTAATACAATTCTACCCCTAAAATAATAACATTGCCTATTTATCGTACAGTGGCCTGTTTCAAATTATCTCATTAAATCAATATTAACTGCTTCAAATTACCAGAAATGTATCAATGAGATTTACTTTAGGTAGAAATTGTGAAAATGCTCAAACTAAACAAAAAAATTATATTTTTTAAACTTGTATTTTCACCATAAGTATAATTTTTCTAACTGAACTAAATCTAAAAGTTAATGAAATTTTATTTCAAATTTACACTGGTAGTCGAAATTTCTCTGCGAAAATAATTATTACAATATCAATGCTGGCAGCGGAAAAAGTGTTGACCAACCAAAAACTGCATGCCTTACATTTCGAAGAAATCCCAGAAGTTAATATTCTAAACGACACGGACTACATTTCAATCTTTTTAAAGCTGTCTTTATAAAATTACAGTATATTAAGTGACACCTGGCAAAAATTCTAAAAGAGTACCGTATTGTAGTCGATTTTTACTTTCATTTAAACTATACAGAACCTCGAGTTACCACTGAAAGATAATAACCTTAGTATTAATTTGGATTGGAATGATACATTGGCGTATCGTTGGATCTGTTTTTCACTCTGACATTGTTAACTCCATCGATCGACAGTGAAACAATATCTTCTCAATGCTCATTTGACTGAAGATGAAACTATCAAGACCTACTTTCCTGCTCATACAAGTCATGTCCTATAGCACTATTGTATGACATGTATATGAAGTGATTCATTTTAAAAATCATTTGAAATACAAGATCTCCAAACATTCTGCTACTGATTTTTAAAAAAATCTGGAATGAGGTGAAAAACATAGTTTACTTGAATATATCCCACAAACAATTGATTACGTTGAAGTTTCAATCACAGAATTCATACGAAATGTGGGCCAAACTGTAACTCAGCACACGATAAAAAATTGTAGAGAATGTGGAACTTGAGAACAAGGTCAATCAGATGGCTAAATTCAGGTACGTGATCTAAAGCCCCGACTCTTTGGCCAAGCCTTAAGTGACGAAACCCCCCTTTGAAGAGGGGTGTAGGTAAAAAGGGCGTGTCTTTGGTCACCAGACCAAATGGAGCTCTCTGATTGGCCTTGTTCTCAAGTGCAGCATAAATTATTTCTCTACTCATATTTAGCCATCTCAACCAATATTTTAAGAAATGCTATAAAAACCATCACCTTAAAAAATTAGCCATTACTTTAAGTGTTTTATTCTATTTGTTTTCTATTTTGTGTACTGTTAGTTTCGCATAGACTTTATGATCGCTTTATATTTAATATTAAATTATATATATATATATATATATATATATATATATATATATATATATATATATATATATATATATATTAAGAACAGAGCTATCGTAAAGTTGAAGGTACTCAGAAACTCTATATTATACAAAATTTAGATGTTAATAAAGAAACAAATAGACGACTGCCATTTTATATAGAATAGAATTTATTAAAATATAATTTAAATCAAGTATTTGAAATATTAAAAAAAAAAAAAGCATAATGACGAGAACACGTATCTCCAATCGTACATTAACAAAATATATATTTCATAAAGGGGGCATTAATGTACCCTTCAGAAAATGTTTATGTGGTTTATGCAGTAAATGCCTGAACTCCACCTGGGGAAATACATTTCTTGTTATGTTTTTATAGTCTTAACAAAGCTTAAGTATTCTTCCGGCATAATAATACAACTGCTTTATTATCAGAGCAATATATTAACGTGTTTTTATGTTTAGATATAACAGTTTATAGATGTAAAACAAGTTTATAAAATGAGAAACTGAATACTAAAATGTTCATTATTTTAAATAACTCTACATATTAGAGAACCGTTTTGTTTTTATTGAAAATGTATACTTGCAAATAATTTTATACATTTATAACGGCCCGGTATTATCTTAAATGTTTATGTTTTAATGTTAAAAACTTTTACAAGATCTTCAGAAAATAAATGACCATTGTTTGTCCTTCCTAAATACCCTTATGCACATCGTAAATTAAATATAATAATCTATAGAGAAAATTACTATCAATAGTTAACAAAACTCGTCGATTATCTCAACAAGAAAATACACGGTTTCAACGACGATTATGATAAAATTGTGTTTAAAATTAGCGTTTAAAGACCTAAATTTAATATGGTAGTCGCAATACATTCCAATTCTGTCTAAAAATAATAATGAAACCATTGTGCAACAATCTGTTTGGAAAGCAATAATTACGACACAAACGACTCTACCGATTTCAATAAAGCATGAGGATAATATCATATATAACCATACCAAATTACCAGTAAATGAAAATTTCAGGTAAAAAAGCTTGGTGGAAACTGTAATCGACACATATAGCAGTAATTAATCACTTTATTTCAAACGAATAAGCCTTAAACTGAGGATGAAAATTAACAAAGCAAAGTGTAAAATCTCTTTAAATGACAAAATATATAACAGTTTTTATCTTTAGATACCAAATTATCTTCCATAAGGAATATATGAGGCACAAAACTTTGTAATAAAAAAATGTACATTTTATTTTCGTGTTCAAGTAAATATATTATATTGAATGATCTGGGGAAATAGTTCCGAAAATTATTTTTTTATGGTAGGTTTTGTACATGAATGTGTAAGAAAGTTAGTGCAATATTGGCATATTTTATTACAAATATAAATACTAGACTTCATAAAACTATCAGAATAACAGATCTATGTAAATAAATCCTTGTACACATGTTGCATGATGATGTCTAATTCTAGTTATACAGTTACAAAGATAGAAACTCATAAAGTATGGCAAGTTTCAATCTGATATTTAATATTTATAAGGCGTACTGCTTTGTTAAGGAGGATTTATTAATCACGGAATCACAAACTGGAAGGAATTAAAATTAAGAACTGGAACCATTGAAATAGGTCATGGTATGCAGGACATTTTCAAATATTACTCTGAAAGTTTTCGTTAATAAATCGTAAAAAAAAATATTTTAATCAAAAATAATTGTTTACTTTAAATGAGCAACAGTTGTGCAAAAATCAATATCAAATGAAAATAAAACACACAAATTTTTATAATAAACAATTTATTTGAAACAAAATGGCGGTTAAATGACTGTATCGCCATCAAAGTTATTCCACTGAACCAAGAGAGGCTAGGCCCATTAACCATACAGAGAGCAGTAGGAAAGCAATGTAACAGCGCCACTAAGATAAATGTCATGTCATTAAAACACAGACAATCAAATACAGCTTTTATTATGTAATCTCATATCAATAAATTTATTGCTTTACCAGTTCAAGAATATAACACAAAAGTAAAATATTTGGCTACTGAACTTAGTAACAGGACTGGTCAGAAAATACGGAAACCCAGAACATATACAGAAGATAAACCGAAATGTTAACCAGTTTTCAAAATATCAAACAACACAGTTAAAACCAGTCGTAAAAAGAAAATACAGAACTATAAATATAATAAAGAATTGAAACATGGATCTGAATTACCATTAAACAATGTATTTGTATTTTAGTTCGTAAAAAAAAAAAAAAAAAAAAAAAAAAAAACTTATCCAAGGAATCAAGGATTCTTACAGCTCTTATGTTTGTTTTTTTTTTTAATTTTATTTTTTTAATTTTTTTTTTATTATTTTTATTATTATTATTTTTTTTTAAAGAGCATTAGTAAAATCAGGTTTAAACGAATGGTGAAATGTAAGGTAATGTCTCATAATGCGGCAATTTCTTCTGGCTTGATAATGGAATACGAGAAATATGTACTTAATCAGTTAATCTAGATAATCAATATTGTGATGTTACTAAACTACTTGTAGGCGTGATTATCTGTTCATTACAGCTATTTGTAAGACTTATTGGCGTAACATCTTGTGGTTCAGTGGCATTAAGTATGTGTACATGACTGTAGATGGTGACTTAGCCATCGAAACCTTGTTTTGTTGGTGTATTTTATTATTATGGAAATTATACTTTATAATGAACTCTGAGACTAATTAAACAAACACATATTGCCCCGGTTGTCCCCATAATGAACCAGCTGAATAAAAACATGTTAGTTTTAACGTTTGCAATTCATTATTTTAAGTCTAAATTAAAATGTACACGTATGTTATTTTCCTAAAAATAACTTGTAATGTACATTGTTCTATTTGAGAGGTAAAAGCAAAAGTTTAAGTACAGTCACGTCTTGTGGCAACAATAAACACACATCCAATCTGAACTTAGAATAAAGCAGTCTCTTGCGTACTTTTAAACAGCAATATAAACTTGATCCCAACTTCGATAGGCTTTTAGATCCATAACATAACCGCGAATGGGGTTTCAACACATTATGACTATTTCTTGGTGAAAGTATGTAAGGAAAGCTTAATATTTTGAGAAAGACTTTTATTTTATTTTCGAATTTATTTTCACCTTACTATATATAACTACAGTGATTGTCTTATATTAAGAGAAATAAATTGTACATAGAGATGTTACTAACTTTCTCTTACACTCATTTATATACACAAATTAGTATACACCTTTAACCCCCAAAATATGTCACTAATATTATTATCATTTGAGGAAGGAAACCGTGTTATTTTCAGTATTATCGTGTTTTCCCATGTTTTTCTTCAAATATAAAATTTCTTGAAAGGTCAGGACATAGATATTAAATATATAAACATTATATAAATAATTATTATAAACTGTTGATAAGGTTCTAGAGTAAAACATCTTCATACTACTCCAGTATTTATCGTAGGTGTAGGCTATTGTGCACTCAACCAAACTCTGAATAAAACTATTTTAATGTTTGCAAATCATTATTTAAACTTCAAATTAAAATTTCCTCAAATCTGTTTCTAAGGAATTGCACATATATTACAAATTATTCTATTTTAGATATAAAGTACGATTAATCAAAAATAAAATATAATACAAAACATTACATTTTAAATGTAGAGCGCTACAGAGTCATACAATAATATTTTACAAAAATACGTTTTAGAACTTTGGGGACAGAAAAATTGGCATGTAATTTGAACCAGTGCAATAAATTTGTTTGTACAACGTGTATGTGACAAAGTTAAATAAGGTTTTTTTTTTCTCACTTAAAATTACTCTTTCAAGGAATCTAAAAGTTACTTAAATTGTGTGTTTAACAATTACTGATTGTTTAAAAAATTGAAATACTATATTCTATTATTGAAAAATAAAAAAGTTTAAAATCGATAAAAACAGTTTTTCGTAAATAATGTCCTTAAGCATTAATTTATTTAGTGGCATTTACTAATATTTTGGTTTTTTCTAATACATGTCCCATGAATATAATAAATTTCATAACTGAAAATAATTCAAAATTAATTTTGAATTCCAAATTGCAAATGTCGTTCCAACATCTGCTACAGTTAATAACATATTTAAATCCAGGATTCTAACAATAATGTACACAAAATAACATTTAACTATACAAACAATTTTTTATGGTCATTATAAAATATAAAATTGTAATAAACAGGCAACAAAAAATATCGTTCGTAATCATTTCTTTTTCAACAGAATAAAAGGTTCTGATATTCAGAAGAGAATCTTATTCGACCTTTGATAAAAGACAAATTACACATTTGCCAAGTGGTTGAGGACAATGTGAGAGACCCAATCGGTCTGAATGCATCCCTTGTGAACAAATAAAAACACAATCTCAACTTTAACGAATAAATTCCAGGTAGAAAATTCTAGAATAAAAGTAAACATTGTAGTGTGGACTTTCTACAGTGAAGATAGTTTTAACAATTCCTTTCATGTAGAAGGAAACAAATAAAATACAATTGAATATAAATAAAATCAACGACCTTCTCACGTTGTCTGTTTTTCAAGATGAATTATTGTACTATAAAATTAAGTAGAAGATTTTTAATTCATGTTGTGAAACATATAGGTATTTTTGAATGGCAAATGGTTTTGGGAATATAATTTTGATTCTATTTTCAATTTATCGTTCAAAATTGTCATAACTATATGAGTTCTATTACGCCAGCTCTTAGAATGTAGACATATTAAATTTATTTTGCTCTCAATTGCGTAATGAATGGGTACAATATACTGCTTCAGTGTTATTATAGGTTGCAATCAAAGGGGAACAAATGGTCCGATTACACGCTTTCCTTATTTCATAACTTAGCTCAATATGGCTCAGGTATAATATAATGCCATTATACTAATTCTAACCAAGTGTAGGCAGATTAAACTTATTAATAGGCACTATTTTCTTTAAATTAGTACTTAAAATAAAAACAAAATTTTTCTGGTGTTCAGGGATTTTTAGATGCTCATGTATAACATTGCCATTAATATAAATATACAACCTGTACTGATACTGTCGATGTTATGTTATTAATCCAATATAGCTTACACAAAGAAACATTACTTGGGACTGGTAACAGTAAATCAGACTTACAGAAGAACATTAGTATTTGGGTTTATAATCCTTTGACTAAGCTAACATTTGTCTGCCTGGGACTTAATATCTCAGTTACTACTGACTTGTTTACATTTCAAAGTAACAATTCATTTTCATTCTTAATCAACATAAATCATTCAATAATTGTAATAGTGCAAAGATACATATACAAAATAAATTAATTCAAATATTATCGTGTTAATAATGTTTTAAGATTATAAACTAAATTGTTATTGATTAATACGATCGATTAATTAATATATATGCCAATAAATTCATATTTAGTGCTTCAAATTACCAGCAATGTACCATCATCTACAAAACAGTGTAAATATTACCACGATTTTAATTATAAAATGTTTTTTCCGAGAAGGAAATATTGTTAAACTTTTACTTTATACTTGCAATTTTTCTAACTAAAATATAAAAATTACCTAATTTTTTACAACTGATAATACCAGTATTTAAATTTTAGTTTCAGCAAATATACATTTTACATGTAGTTTCAATTTGGAGTGACTGATTGGGTTAGTGTACCTTTGCGGTCGAATAACAAACAACTGTATTGAGCAAAGAGATGAATGATGTGTGTTATATTAAGGTGTTTCTACTAATGGAGAATACACATAAAGTATTGGCACAGTTTACAGAGACCAAGTCGCCAATAAGCAAAGCAGTGATAAAATTGGGTTGAAATGATTGTGATAAATTCTATATTAGACAAACAGGTAGAGGATTTAAGGAAAGGTAAATAGAACAACTACCAATGGATACAAATATTAAAATCCAATCTAATATTACAGAATATTTAATTGATTTTAAGCACTCATATACGAATATTAATGACAATGTGTTACCTTTACATATATGTAAAAAGGCGTTTTATCAGTGCATTAGAAGAATATGAAATTTACAAAGCATTTAAACAAAAACCAGATAAAATAATTAATGAAAAACCTTCTTTTCACTCAAATTCCCTTTATGAGACAGCCGTCAAATAATATAATGTCAAAGTTGGAAGTTCAAGAGAGATAGGATCGGATAATTGTCAGTGGATCATGATCTCCTTTACCGTGAACATGTGTTTTATAGATTAGCATCTAAATTTTACTTTATGTTACATTTATTTATCTTCTGTGTGTTTGTTTGTGTGAACTTATGTTTTTGGTTTTATTAATACAAAAGGACAAATTCTGTGAATAATACTGATGATGGGATCACGATCTCGAAACGCGTCTAAGGAAGACGAACAAATAAGTCACTAACGGAAAACAGATAGTATAATTCTATTGCTTATAATATATTTTATATTTGTACACTATCGAGGCCCACAGGGCCAATAAACATATATAAGCGAATCTTTTGGAGACTGTTTACTACATAGACATTTAAGAAGCTCGTTAGAACCCACCAAACGTCAAAATAGTACTGATGTATTCAATTTAACATTTCCCAGATGGTCCAAGGAACCAACTGTTCATATTATTTTGAGAATCTGGTTAGGTTAGGTTAGGTCATGTTAGGTTAGGTTAGGTTAGGTTAGATTAGGTTAGGTTAGGTGTTACAATTTATTAAGGGGCTGAGTAAACAAAACGATTGCTCAATCGACTTGTTTTTACTGTCAACTTTCAATTAAACAGATAAAAATCACATATACTATTATACTATACACATTGAATATTACTACCACAATGTACACAAATAATATCGCAATATAAGTTTTTAATATAAAAGTATATACTTAGTGAAACTATGGTGTTATTAAAATTATGATGTCTTGATTTCAACACTTGTGGACCTCTACATATAAACTGTCCTTATATTGGGTTATGTAATGTATTCCGCTCTAAATCATTTTGTGACAGTCATTGTAATTTTCTTAAAGCGTTTCCCACAGAACGTACATAATATAATCACATGCATACCTTTAATTATATTCGTTGTAATTCAACAATATTTACGTGGCTATAATATGGACTCTGCTCAGTAAACCTTCGCCGGTCTTTTTAATTAAAGTGGTTTAATTTTACAAGAGCGTGTCTAAAACTAATTAACAGTATAAAGCAAAATATTCGGAAATGTTACAGTTTTACAACGAATTACTGAATTTATAAACGTGATATTTATTTAAATATTTTAATAGCAGTTTAGTGAAATACCTTTTGAATTCACCTGTTATCGATTCAGTTATTTAAAAACTGGTAGGTAAATACTTTTATTCCGACAAATATAGTGCTGAGAGATAAATTATCATTTGTGTAAGTTTATATTTCTTTCGGGTGGGGGGGAGGGGAGGTTGTTATATCGATATCAAACCAAAGTCTAGTTATATAGAGGACGTTTCCAAACTACGTTCCAAAATATGGTTTCTTGGGTCAAATTAGGTAACAAGTTCATATGAACATATGACCTTAAATGCTTAGTTGTCCGTCTTTCAGCCATTTTATGTTATTTTTACAAAAACATTACATTTTTGGAAATAAATTCGATATTGTGGTCAAATTTGGCGTGCATATTTTACATTTGACGTTTTAACAATGCACCAAAAACCAGAATTTTATATTGGATGATTTCATAATGGCGATTGTTTCAAATTTTTAATGTGGATATCAATAAACAATAACTTTACAAAATATGTTAATCGATATTTTTAAAACATGTAAAACAAAATTCTGGTTTTAGAACATTGAATATATATATATATATATATATATATATATATATATATATATATATATACTAAATTTTGACTCGATATCTTTTTCATTTCCAAAAATATAAAGATTTCTGTACAAAATGCAAAATGACGGAACGACGTAGAACTAAGTAGTTTAGGATATATATATATATATATATATATATATATATATATATATATATATATTCGTATAATGTTTATATTTATTTTGACACAAGGAACTAAATCCAGAGGTTTTGGAACGTAGTTTGAAAAGAATATAGTCTTTTAAATGAACACGAAAAAATTATTCTTTGCTTAACTCCTAATAAGTTAATGGTTCAAATACATTGTACAAATCTTCTCACTCAATCATTTAAAAATCAAAGGAAACAAAACCGTCAAATCGTCAAAAATATAGTAAAAATTAAAATAAACGACGTCTTTGTAAAAATATATTTATATGTTTAAATAAAGGCCTAAACTTGCTAGCCTCGTGTCATAAACACATCGATAGTGTAAATTGTAGTTGAGCTTTAAATAACGCCGGTTAAGGGTCAGTTTGGTTTTACCTCTGTTATTCCTGAACCGCAATATGTTACTACTTGCAATTTTGTATATTAATTTACACAATAAATATCTACATTACACTCAAGTTTGAATGAATTCAATTCTACAAATTAAAAAAAAATGTATTTTATAACAGCCCCATCGTTTGATAGTCATTAGTTCTGAAGATAACACACGAAACTGTATTTTTTTAATAGAAATATAGATGTATAAGTTTCATTTGTACCCTTAGAGACTATATTTGAACACATTTTTATAAACATTTTAAAAGCCGGTAATGAATAACTTAAAGTAAAGCATTAGACATACGACAGAGTTCAGACGACGACAAAAAAAAAAAAAAAAAAAAAAAACCAAAAAAACAACCAAAAGCTATTATTCAAGATCGAATCAACTCTTCTATTCTCCGTTCACTGTAAAGTTTTAACCAACCTACTTTAGGTGATATGTTATCTAGTAATCTGTGTTGTGGTTGCACCTGAAGATAACAAATTGAGCATCGAAACTTTAATAATGTTTTAAATTAAGTTATTAGTTGTTCATTATGAATAACCCTGCTACATAATATTGTTATATAAACAAATTACGTCTATGTACAGCTCTTTTAAAATTAAAACACAATAGAACAAGATCAAAGAGGTTTGTGACAAGCGTGACAGAGTTGTAATTACTGTGTCGTCACCAGTATTAAAGTTGGCAGACAAAAGCTTGCACAATCTCTGTGCTCATAAAATAGCCTTCAATATGCTAGGAACTCCAACAATATTCCTTGGTTAACTAACCATTCATCGTATGGGTTGTGAACATTGTTTATTTTGTTAGTAAAAACCAATTTGAACAATTTTAAGAGTATTTATATAAAGTTTAGTTTATTTCGAGTTTATTGTTGTTACTATGTGACGTAGACATAGTATAAATCTATTTAATCTACAATAAGTAGGTTCATTTTAATCAAAAGTGAACAGAGCTTCCGAAGACCAAGGTGCCACATCTTAATTGAATGCGGCAGTTGCATATTTAAGGCTATCAATTTTTACAAAAGGGAAGTGTAAGATATATCAAACCTGTTACTTTAATGTGTAAAACAGCTTATAATTTTAGAAAATTATAACTCTATATTAACAGAATCTTGGCGACAATGTAAGCAAATAGCGTACTGCTTAAGGTTAAAAAACTATCAAGTCCAATGATGACGTTCTAAAAACAATCGTAGTATCTTATCTCTCATTATAAATTCGAGGAGGAAACTATATAAAAGGAAAATCATTTATTTGTTAATTCTCGCTTATCGGCAGTATTAAAAAATATCTGGTTTTGAAAAGGTAGGCCTTACGTAAAAATCGATACGTACAAAAAGCAGGTGAGATGGAGCTTTACAAAGGGAGTCCTAATTATAACCTGGAGATAAATCCAGTTGGGATATAACCACAAGAATTGTATTTCTATTGACAAAGGAGGACAAGTGGGGTTTACTGTCTTGAAGCTGTTAAAAAAGCAATAAAATCTTGAAATATGTAAAAAGTTTAATGAAATGTTAACGACTTGAACCAATGAGACAAAATCTTAAACTGCGCGGACAAAAACTATTCGGTTTACCCCGTCACCTTTAAATTTCAATATTGGTTTCTATTTGAACAGACGTCAGAAAGTTTTTGCAATCATTGTGCAACATTTACAACGAATCGAATTAAAAGTTCGTCTATTTCTTCCAAAATACATTCC
Organism: Aphrophora alni; assembly: GCA_963513935.1. Lineage (NCBI taxonomy): Eukaryota > Metazoa > Arthropoda > Insecta > Hemiptera > Aphrophoridae > Aphrophora > Aphrophora alni. Next base: position 45,946 of record CAUPSG010000922.1, on the reverse strand, counting down.
AAGCACAAAACTCTATTTGGATAGAAAAGCTCCTCTTTGTTAGAAAAGTCCTCAGGGAAAACATGTTCCAGGTTAAACGTAAACCTATATAAGACGTGAGGAGAAATCGTTACATCCACCCTTACCTGGGGAATAAACATCAAAATGTCTCTTGAAGAAATCGCTTGTAGGGTGGCTCGTAGATTGGATTCTATGTACGCTCCAATGGTGCGTGTTAAATTAAAACAAAATAATTTGGTTAAAGATAAAAGGTGTGTTTTAAACGTTTAGAAAATAATATTCTTATTGATTCATTAAACTTTGATTTTTATTGTGTTTTTCTTGTTCTTGGATTTAAAAAACCTTTAATCATCACCATTTAAAAAAAAGAAGAAAATAGCACTCAATAAAGAACCCTAGCGATCGAATACTCTAATAGTGTCAGGGTCGGAAGAGAACATAAGTTTGGTCAAGAAAGACCTTATAGGAAAGGCGAAAGAGAAGGATCTACCCCAATACTACAAGATGGAAGTGTAGATCCAGAGAAGTTAATCGTGGCCGCCAAACCCGCAATCACTATGAGAGAGACCCTGAGGGAGTAAAACAGTTACAAATAAATACCGCAGATACAAATAACTGTTACAAATAATTACCGGTGATACAAATAATTACTGCAAATACAAATAACTGTTACAAATATTTACGGGTCATACAAATATTTGTTACAAATAATTAATTACTGCAGGTACAAATAACTGTTACAAATAATTACCGGTGATACAAATATATGTTACAAATAATTACTGCAGATAAAAATAACTGTTACAAATAATTACCGTTGATACAAATATATGTTGCAAATAATTAATGCTGATACAAATAACTGTTACAAATAATTACCGTTGATACAAATATATGTTGCAAATAATTACTGCTCTTACAATTAACTGTTACAAATAATTAACGGTGATACAAATAATTACTGCAGGTGCAAATAACTGTTAAAAATAATTACCGGTGATACAAATATGTTATGTTACAAATAATTACTGCAGGTACAAATAACTGTTATAAATAATTACCGGTGATACAAATATGTTACCAATAATTACCGCAGGTACAAATAACTGTTACAAATAATTACCGGTGATACAAATATATGTTACAAATACTTACTGCAGGTACAAATAACTGTTATAAATAATTACCGGTGTTACAAATATGTTACAAACAATTACTGCAGGTACAAATAACTGTTACTAATAATTACCGGTGATACAAATATGTTACAAATAATTACCGCAGGTACAAATAACTGTTACAAATAATTACAAGTGATACAAATATATGTTACAAATAATTACTGCAGGTACAAATAACTGTTACAAATAATTACCGGTGATACAAATATATGTTACAATTAATTACTGCTGATACAAATAACTGTTACAAATAATTACCGGTGATACAAATATATGTTACAAATAATTACTGCAGATACAAATAACTGTTTGAATGATTTAGTTTTATTTCTTATACTGTTGATATAATAAAGTCTTTATTGCTTGTTTTTATTATACTACTAAACAGATAATAAAAATAATCCTCGAGTATTCACATACAAGAGTTCAGTATTTTAAACAAAATACCAATATAAATGTTAATTTATTTCCCAAACTGACTAGACTGCATCAGGAATTGGCTTGGAGTATCGATGTAATTAGCTATTGTAATATTGTTTATGTTATACTTAGGTTCATTGCACAAGAATATCAATCGATGTCCATTATACATAGTATCGATTAGTTAGAAATGACAACCTTCTCTGCACTTCAAAGTGGACTAATAGTTAAGAGGAATAAAATATTTATGGAATACTTCTGATGATTATGATGAACTCTGCAGCTGGTTATTTGCTTGTGTTTGGATGTTTTACAACATTGTTATACCATACAATTGGAACTGTGTACAGAGCTTTTGATCACCTTGTCTTAAATGCATGTATTAATAGAGAGAAAAAACGTAAATAAAATCATGAAGCACATATGAAATGTGTAAATAAAGTCCCGGAACGGTTAAACAGCTTTTAAACTAATAAAGTTAGAAATAAAAAATTTAAAAAAAATGTTTTTGTCAACACATGAGGTAAATTCACACAAACGACAAAGTGGATTTTTTGTGGGTACTCAAAATATTCTAATATTCATCCTTATCGAGTAATACCTCATTTAAAACATATTGTTTTGTGGGAAATAACTGCGCAAATAGAGTTGGCTAAATTACTTCAAACGAAAATGGCAGCCAGTAAAATAATATTCAAATAATCTAATTTAATTCGTAATCTATCTACACTAAGGAAAATAATAATGTGAAAACAAAAACTGTTTTACATTTACTAGTAAAGGTTGTGCAGTAATAACAAAAACAAATTTGACACTTAATTGTTTTAAATAATTCGTTTTGTAGTGTAAAATTCTATCGTTGAAACAATAAATTTAAAGGTTAAAATTTAAATTTTACTGTCAAACTTAAAATTATTTGATAATCGTTGATTGTTCACTTTAGTAATATGTTTTAATCTAAAATTTTGTATTTATGGGTATAAAATGTAATAAACGTCATTTCAAGAGTATAAATCAACTCTCCTTATCAAGTGTTAATCTTAGAGGATAAGGGGGGGTGGTATTTTCCTCTCCTTTGCTTTAGGTTGTTTTTTGTTTGTCCCAGTTTTAACACTTTATTTATATATATATATACTCTCAAAACGTCGTTTTTATATAAACAAATGATGCAAAATGTCCGACTAAATTAGATTCATAATTGAAATAAATAACAGTTTGCTGTAATAAATTTATTTCCTTGAGAGAAGATTCTAAATAAAATTAGATTCTTGAATTTTAGAGAACAAACCTCTAGTTTGCGCAAATTTTTTTATTTATTTTTTTTGTATTACCTGTATTCCAAATTAGGTATTATTCAATGAGTCTTTACAATCAAACATTGGAGTTGCGCCAAAAGCACCCTATTTTGGGATTGGATTTATTTAACCACATAACTGTTTTTTACAATAAAACGTAATTCTAAATTTTCAACTGCATTTAAAGTTATTAAACCGTTCCGTGACTTTTTAACGACGCATAGTATTGTTCATATGATTTCAAATGTTTATACAAAATAATTTATACCAATATATAATACACAAAATAAATGAAACATCAAAAGAAACCTCACGACGAAAACACGTATCTCATAACTAACATTAACTACAAAATATATAATTCAAAAAGGATCAGAACTTCCGTTAGTGTATCGTGTAGTTAAATTTTATGTGGTTTATGCAGTAAAATGCAGGACTGCACCTGGGCAAACACATTTCTTGTTGGGGTTTTATAGTCTTAACAAGGATTAAGTGTACTTGCGGCATAACAGTGCAACTGTTTTATTACCTTAGCAACACATTTAACGTGTTGTGTATTTCAATTCGACGTTTTGCAGTTCTGAAAGTTATAAACAAATAATTGAAGTTTTTGAAATATCATATTTATTTTGTTAGGAAAATAGGTGAATATATTATCAAAATATCCTGGGTATTTTTGCAAACATATAAAAACAATTCATATATCGGGTTTAACTAAAATGTTTTGAACGTAATATTGCTTGAACTTTAAAAAATAAATTTAAAGTGTTTTAAAAAACACAAATTGTAATAATTTCATCAAAATCCGACCACTGTTAAATATACTTCCTCTACGTAATTTATAATCAAAAATGTATCACGTTTTTGTATGACGTTCTTAAGAAACGCATTATATCGTGTTCATGTTGAATTCTACATATTTGTATTTGTTATCATTCTTTTCGGAATTGACCCTACTTTAATGTAACATTGTTACAATTTCAAAATGTATTACCTTTTATCTTAAAAGTAAAATTATTACCAAAGTTATTCTCCAGTATTGATTCCATTTCTTTCGTTTTTTGCAATATAAAAACCACATTTTGATTCCTGTAAACATATTTAGTACCATTCGTTTCAGAATTTATCAAACTTTAATCTAGTAACCCTGTCATTTCAAAATTTATTAGGTATTAATTCAAAATTAATAATACTATCACCAAAGTCATAGTTAATAATTTCATTTTTTACTCTATTGCATTATGCAAGGCTTATTTTAATTCCTTTATACATATTTGGCATAATTGGTTTCATAATTTATAATTTAAAACTGTTGGAATATAAACTTTTTATATATTTTAATATTATAAATTTAAAACAAAGACAAAGCGTTGTATATTGTGTTATGTTTAATTTTTATCAATTAAAAAAAAGTAGAATATGAAAATGAAGTAGCCCTAATCATGTAGTTTATCAATTCATCCAAATTCGAATGATCAAGTATGAAATTATTAAATAACAAGGACACCGGCCTCGAATATTGTTAAAAAAGTAAACTGTTAGTAAATTAATATAGTTTAGTTGTACATTTTCCATCATTTGAGTTTAGAATATAAATTTTTTGTGTAAGTAACGTTTCAAGATTTTAAATCAACTCCATAATCCATTGCCAAACTTAGACGATAAATCATTGGGAAAAAAACAACATATTCTTGTAGCCTATGTAGGACGTTTTTGGAAATTAAAAATAAAACTAAAATCTAAGGAAGATAACTAAGCCTTAAACTAGGCTCGAGCAGATAAAGTAAAACTAAATAATCAAGTTTTGTATCAAACTCATGAATATTGTTTTCTGTACAAGGTAAAGTTCTCTAAACCTGTTGTATGGGTACCAGAATATTTATTACGGGTAATTTGATACTTGGTTTTGTCCGATATATAATGTTCATTTTTATATTTACAGATTTAATAAATTTGAGGGTAAAGGATCTAACGTGCAAAATTTCAAGTGAAGGGGGATTTTTTTGAAATCATAAGACACAGTCATTTAACATGTGGAAAATCCGTAATTTAAAGTTATTGAAACACTTCAATTTCCAACAAGCATACAAGTTGACTGTCGCCTTTATTGTACCTACACAGCCCCATTGACCTGGAACTTTTATTGACACATTTATAGGAACACTTTTATTTATTTTTATGTAAGAAATCCGCTCCCGACCGTTGTACAATTATTTCATAAACATCCTGTATGTAGGAATAGTATAAGAAAATAGAAGTAGGTCAAAGTTTCAAGAAAAGTAACGAATTTCCCAAATACAATAATAATTAAACGATTGCATAGCAAATAAGAAATCTTTCGTCTGATTGGTTGATAGATACGAATAATTCAGTTTCTTGTAGTGTTAAGAGATCCTTATAACTTACATACTAATCGAAGCAACCTTAAAATGTTGAAAGTTTTTGGTTGAAATGTGTTTAAGGAGATTATATAGACATGGATAACTAATAAATAAATAAATTTTGAATATCAATTCTTATAGAAAATGAGAAAAGAATACATGAAAATTAAATCGATTTAAAATTAAAGTGGAGCGTGTATAAGAAAATTAGATAACAAAAAAGTAAATCAAATTTATTTCTTGTAAATTTGTACAAATAGGGGTAAAGAAAAGATAAAGTATTAAGTATATGTTTTAAAGTCATGTAAAATGTGTAAAATAAAATCAAATTGTATTGGTAACATTCTGAAATAATGTAAATTAAGTGGAGAATCACACTTTAGAATGATTTTGACCAAAATATATAATTTTGTTAAATAAGAAAACAAAAATTGTATTAAAAAAAAAAAAAAACTTAAACGAAATATGGGACTGAATATCTTAAACTAAGTAGTCAATAACTATAGATAATAAGGCTTAATAATAAAATATCCAAATAGAAACTGAAAATAGTAGTTAAGAAAAACGAGGAAATAAATTAAACAAAACACTTACGTAAAAGAAAAACTTGGACAACGATCTAAATAAATTGTTTTACGAGGAAGAATTGAGAGTAACGTAAATATCTAAGCAAATATAAATAAAAATAACTTAGATAAAATAATTAGGTAGAACTATATAAATATTAGGATATGAAATGTATTGTGTTTACGTGTTATATTTCAAATTAGTTTAATATCTTTTTCTTTTTTTTTTTTAAAGAAACCATGAGTTAAAAATAAATAAATAAACCAAGAACAAATGTTATTTGTACCAAGTGGTTTTCAAAATAAATAATTCAAATAAAACTTTGATTTGTTTTTAAGAGAATTTTATGCAACTTCAGGAAGCAGGAGTTTGTAAGTAAATAGTGGTGAACTATAAGAGTTGTCATTGTTAAAAGCCGAAGGGCAAAATATTTTACGATTGAGATAGTCGTTTCGTTTCCAAAGAGAAACGATTTTCAACATAACTTCAACTCTTTTTTAACTTTCAGGGTTTTTCATGCTACAACCTCGAGGTAGTTCTACGTATAACTTTAAAGAAAGATGTAATCTAGTTGGAATCTAACATTTTTTCAAGTAGTATTGAGACAGATTCGTCTCATGTAGTCTTGGGTTAGATGCCTCTTGTTTATCATTCCTTACAGTTTTATCTGGAACATAACGTTTTTTATGTAGTATTGAGTTAGATCCTTCTCATGTGGTGTTTGGTTTACATCCCTCTGTCTTAGCAATCATGTATATAATACAGCTTTAAGCCTATTTTTCTCATGTATTATTGAGATAGATCCCTCTCATGTAGTCATGGGTTAGATCCCTCTTGTGTAAAAATCCTGACAGAATCTAGCTGCAGCCTATTTTTTTCTGACGTAGTCTTCAGTTAAATCCCTATGGTTTGGCAATGATAACAGAATCTAGCTAAAACTTTTTTTTGTAATATTTAGATAGATCCCTCTCATGAAGCCTTGGGTTAGATCCTTCTTGTTTAGAAATCCTTACAGAATCTAGCTGCAGCCTAACTTTATTGACGTAGTCTTGGATTAAATCCCTCTGGTTTGGCAATCATAACAGAATCTAGCTGAAACCTATTTTTTCTTGTAATATTTAGATAGATCCCTCTCATGAAGCCTTGGGTTAGATCCTTCTTGTTTAGAAATCCTTAAAGAATCTAGCTGCAGCCTAACTTTATTGAAGTAGTCTTGGGTTAAATCCCTCTGGTTTGGCAATCATAACAGAATCTAGCTGAAACCTATTTTTTCTTGTAATATTTAGATAGATCACTCTCATGAAGCCTTGGGTTAGATCCTTCTGGTTTAGAAATCCTTACAGAATCTAGCTGTAGCCTAACTTTATTGACGTAGTCTTGGGTTAAATCCCTCTGGTTTGGCAATCATAACAGAATCTAGCTGAAACCTATTTTTTCTTGTAATATTTAGATAGATCCCTCTCATGAAGCCTTGGGTTAGATCCTTCTTGTTTAGAAATCCTTACAGAATCTAGCTGCAGCCTAACTTTATTGACGTAGCCTTGGGTTAAATCCCTCTGGTTTGGCAATCATAACAGAATCTAGCTGAAACCTATTTTTTTCTTGTAATATTTAGATAGATCCCTCTCATGAAGCCTTGGGTTAGATCCTTCTTGTTTAGAAATCCTTACAGAATCTAGCTGCAGCCTAACTTTATTGACGTAGTCTTCAGTTAAATCCCTATGGTTTGGCAATCATAACAGAATCTAGCTGAAACCTATTTTTTTCTTGTAATATTTAGATAGATCCCTCTCATGAAGCCTTGGGTTAGATCCTTTTGTTTAAAAATCCTTACAGAATCTAGCTGCAGCCTAACTTTATTGACATAGTCTTGGGTTAAATCCCTCTGGTTTGGCAATGATAACAGAATCTAGCTGAAACCTTTTTTTTTCTTGTAATATTTAGATAGATCCCTCTCATGAAGCCTTGGGTTAGATCCTTCTTGTTTAGAAATCCTTACAGAATCTAGCTGCTGCCTAACTTTATTGACATAGTCTTGGGTTAAATCCCTCTGGTTTGGCAATGATAACAGAATCTAGCTGAAACCTATTTTTTTCTTGTAATATTTAGATAGATCCCTCTCATGAAGCCTTAGGTTAGATCCTTCTTGTTTAGAAATCCTTACAGAATCTAGCTGCAGCCTAACTTTATTGACATAGTCTTGGGTTAAATCCCTCTGGTTTGGCAATGATAACAGAATCTAGCTGAAACCTATTTTTTTCTTGTAATATTTAGATAGATCCCTCTCATGAAGCCTTGGGTTAGATCCTTCTTGTTTAGAAATCCTTACAGAATCTAGCTGCAGCCTAACTTTATTGACATAGTCTTGGGTTAAATCCCTCTGGTTTGGCAATGATAACAGAATCTAGCTGAAACCTATTTTTTCTTGTAATATTTAGATAGATCACTCTCATGAAGCCTTGGGTTAGATCCTTCTTGTTTAGAAATCCTTACAGAATCTAGCTGCAGCCTATTTTTTCTGACGAATCTTCAGTTAAATCCCTATGGTTTGGCAATCATAACAGAATCTAGCTAAAACTTTTTTTTCTTGTAATATTTAGATAGATCCCTCTCATGAAGCCTTGGGTTAGATCCTTCTTGTTTAGAAATCCTTACAGAATCTAGCTGCAGCCTAACTTTATTGACGTAGTCTTGGGTTAAATCCCTCTGGTTTGGCAATCATAACAGAATCTAGCTGAAACCTTTTTTTCTTGTAATATTTAGATAGATCCCTCTCATGAAGCCTTGGGTTAGATCCTTCTTGTTTAGAAATCATTACAGAATCTAGCTGCAGCCTAACTTTATTGACGTAGTCTTCAGTTAAATCCCTATGGTTTGGCAATCATAACAGAATCTAGCTGAAACCTATTTTTTTCTTGTAATATTTAGATAGATCCCTCTCATGAAGTCTAGGGTTAGATCTTTCTAGTTTAGAAACCCTGACAAAAACTAGCTGGATCTTAACTTTTTTCACGTAATATTGGGTTAAATCCTACTCATGTAGTCTTATGTAAGAATTATGTGTAAAAACAACTTTTTTTTTTTTTTTTTTTTTTTTTTTTAAGTGTTGATATTGTTAGACCTAAGAAGTGTTCAGCAACTGAAAATGGACAGTTAATAAAGACAATCAATCCGAGAAATTCAGAGATATTCGGAAGAGGAGGGAAGCAGGAAAGGAGTTTATAGGCCTAATATTTAGTTGGTCATTAGATGGCTGCTATACGTTAAAAAAAAGAAGAAACGGTATTATATATATATATATATATATATATATACATATATATATAATACCTGTATTTGACCATTTGAAAACAATATTTAAACAAAATAATTATTGTTTTTTGAAGAGGAGATATTGTGGGGGCGAAACAAGTGTGCAGCAACTGAAAATTGAGAGAAACAATAAAAGCTCTACAATCCGAGATAACTAGAGAGACGTGAAGGAGGTAGAAAACGGAGAAAAGAGTTAAAATATATAATATTTAGATGGCTGATACGCGTTAAAAATAGATGAGATTATACTCTGTTATTTTAACCACAATAATACAAATTATCTGTACTTGACCGCTTTACAAAAAATATTAAAACAAAACAATTATTCACTTGAAATGAATAATACATGTTTTCGTTCAATTATATCAGACATACAATTATAAAACACAAAATATTTCATCGTAATGAAAATTTTGTTTATTTGATCTATTATTTTAATTTTGTTTTGTTACTTGTATTTCCTTCCTTTACAAAAGAGAATGAAGGAACCGTTTCTAATATCTACTGCCTACAATCAAACAAACTTTAGTTCTATTCTTGTTTACTTTTCCGACCTGTATTTACCTCCTCCAGTTGATATTGTGTTTTTATTCGTACTCTGGGGATTCATTCAGACCCGATTGTGTCATTCTGACATGACCCTCGTCTAGGAGGTAAATCTATAATTCAACATTGATATTCTCAATGGCTGAAAATCAATCTTCAAAATATATTTATAACATTTTTAAAAAATGTTAAAACTATAACTAATTTTGTAATTAAAAAACCAAATTGACAGGACCATCATGCTATTTACCTAACCCATACCATTTAACATAAGCATATCCTATAAATGCAATACCCACTTGGGCCTAGTAGGTAGGTTAAATTGTATCCGTAGGTCAAAGTTTCTAGTGTTGTAAGTTTTGTTTAAGACTGTTCTTACACAGGTTTTATGGTTCATATATTTTAAAATTCTTCAATCGTTTCGCTTGTGTGTGTCTCGTCCTTGAAAGACCCCGTAGCTGTACAAGTGTGAAATTACTCGCTACGCTCTAGTAATTGAATCCTGACGAATCTCATAATAATTTTAAACTGAATATTTTTACAACTTGAAAATACACAGTGATATAATCAAAAAACTTATTAAAATGCCAGCCATTTTGATATTTTAAATTCGATTCTTCTGAATTTCAACAACGGGCGGGAAGGATTGTCGAAAATCAAGTTTTTCTTATTTCTGAGGTCATGAAACGTGGATATCATTAAAAAAATCGGAAGTCGACATTTTTATAATCACTAAAATAATGGGTATGATACTGGGTAAGTGAAAAAAAGTATAAAAGAAATACTAAATGTTGAGCTTGACTTATGAGAAAAATTATGCAGTATAACAAACACAAAGAACACAATTCTCATAAAAAATACGCCCAAGTATCAACTGAGTTATGGTTTGGTTGGTGTAGCTGATGTATCACTGAAGACGACGACCTTGTCGTTGAAACGCGTCCGATACTTGGGCGTTTTTTTTATGAGAATTGTGTTCTTTGTGTTTGTTATAATGCATAAAATAAATAGCACAATAAACAATTTACTTAGTATCCTAACCTAAAGTAGCCTAACCAAGCCAATATTTCATACATTGGGTTAGTGATAAAAATTAACTCGCACAACAAACAATTTATATGTATACGACGAGTTTCGATAAATAAGTCGTTATATTTAGTTGCGTTTAGAACGCGTTTTTTGGTTCAGTGAAAATTATAAATATATTCACGGCAATCTTCACATTAATTTTTAGATCAATCACATAACTTTGTCTCACCTTCGTTTAAGTTGGAAGTAAATTAAATCTAATTTTAATCACTACTTGAAATATGATATTAGTATTATGTAATACAGTTAAGTTCAAATTCATTGTATGTTTTGAAATAAAATTTAACAAATAAATTTGGAAATACAACAGTTAATAACAAAAAAAAAAATTCCCGAATATATATTGTTTTGATATTTTTTTCAAAGTTATTAACGCGCCACGTGTCTGAATTAAATATCATTTTCCAATGAGTTATTCAAGTTAAAAAAATATTTGAGAGCAAAGGCGGAAATAAAATGGACCAAATAATACTCTTGTTGTGTAATATAAACCACATTTTTCATTATTCATATCTGTAATTCAAACAATACTTTATAAAAACCATTATAATTATTATAAGCTTCATAAACCATATTAGCTCGTAGCTGCTAAGCGAACAATAGATCAATCTTAAGTTCTATTCTGAGTCTTTGTTTGAATGTTTTATTATTTACATTCTTTCCTATGGTGTCATGTATTGCAAATATAGGCGGTCCCGTGGTCTTTTCCTTATTGATTAATAATTAATTTGCTTTAATAATTGTGTCTTTTGTAAATTTAAATTGGGATGACAGGATTAAATTGATCAACATATAGTGTGTGACAAGCGACATCGTGTGGCATAGTGTTGTATGTACTCAGGAAAACATTAAAATAGTTGGGCAGGTATTTGTTCAAATTAATATTTCCTTTTAGTTGATGAACCAATATTAATTTTAAATATTAAATTTATATTAACGACGATTTTTTATTAAAATAGTGAACAGATTTTTATGTTTTTTAAAGATTACGTAACACTGGTCAATAAATTTAATAATATTCTGACAAAATTTCTCTTTAAAAAAATATTATTACTTCAATGAAAACGATAATACAAATCTAACTTTCTAAATAATCCTAATTTTATATAATATATACATTTCTGATTTTTACTTTCTTACATTTACCTAGTTTAAGAGGAAGTTAAGTGATGGATCTAAAAATCAATCTGGAATTTTTGTTGGGGATATTTACGTTTTTAGATCTAGTGAGGTCAAAAAGACCACTACGAAATGGGCACTGCTTGGGTGGTTATTATTATTAAATATTTAATTATAATAGTTACATCGACACGTCGGTGGGGGGAGGGGGGCTACCCAGAGCATCGTGTATCACGTAACAAGTCGGTGTATCACAACTAAAAGTATTGACACATGAGTAATTATCTACATTAGCTATCTTTCATGAACAATAAATAAAATAAATCAAAACTTACTTTATAACACTAAATGAAATAAGGTGAAATCGGTTCAGTTGAACTTATCACATGAGTAGTGCGTCATTAAGTAATGCATGGATTTAAGCCGTTTAAGTTCAATTCTCAAGTGTGATTCTTATTAAATCCCTCCAGGGTCTAGACCCGACCTTAGTCGGACATTTCGCAATACATTAGCACAATTATAACGAAAAGAGACACCATGCAGAAACACGTCCTGGCATTTCGACTTATAGATACGCAATCCTGCCCGCCGAGCGTTTGCGCAACTATTTTGAATCATCTGGTTTCCTGTCACTCGGGGGCAAGTCAGGCAATCCGCAATACAACAGTGCTAAATTAGAAACCTATGGAGCAGGCAGGGGTGGTGAAATTTCGAATTCCCCACAAGGGAGTTTTGGGAATAATATGTCCCTGAAAAACTTCTGTACCGTACGTTCAGTCTAAACGTTTGGACGATTTTATTTTAAAATAGTTTTGGATTTTAACTGCTCTAAGAAAAAACACTAAATTACTTTTTTTTTTTTCCTTTTTTTTTCAAATTCACAAGTAAACCAAAATAAACGTAAAAATAGACATTATATACTTATAATCTTTATCATTATTAAAGTCATTATCACTATAAGCTTCATAAACCATCTAAGCTTGTAACTGGAAAACAAACAATTGATCGTTTATAAGCTCTGTCCTGAGTCTTTGTTTAAATGTTTCATGTATTTTTAAACCTTTTCATATAAATGTGGGCCTCCCAGGAGTTTTTTCTTGTTATTATTTCCTGTTTAATTTACCTTAAATTATACGTCCTTTGTATACTGACGATTAAACAAAGGAAACAAATAGCAACATTCGATATTAACTATTGCCACACAAAAAGCCTTCCGCATACGTCAATCTCAAATACTGAAAACTCAGTTTTTTACCATACGTCACTAATTTATTAATGTCGATTCTATCCCTCGAAACGTCGAACTTTAGTAAGGAATAATCCTTTCTTTTACTATAATGCCTTCCTGCACTTTTCAGTCGATAACTTCTTCAATGATCCAGTAATTTCAGATGCCACGTTGGAAGATAACGTTGACCGAATTTCTTGTCTTGATGGACTGGAAAAGTCAAGATACAACGAAATTTAAAGAAGTTAAAATTTTATTATTCATGTCTATTAATACAATGTTGATTTATATTTTTAATATTCATTCATCGATTCGCCGTTCCATTCTGACAAGAAATTCGGTCGACGAGATCTCCCAACCGCTACTTGGAATTTCAATATCTACATCGAGAAAGCTGCAGGAAGGCGACACAATAATTTGAACCCCTCTCATATTTTCCCAATTCAAATTTGTTTTATTTAAAACTAAAAATATATCTTAATTTAAATAACCATTAGTTTAAACCTGTAGACCTCTGCGTGTTTTTTTATCGCTCAATACGTCTGAATTTGAATCCGAAATCGATACAATTTTGTATTTAATCTCAGTTTCATGAACCTCTAGACAAATTAGTTGACAAATTCTCAATTTTTTTAATTATATGCTGATTTTTCATATTTTAAGAAGCATTTTTGTCTCAAAATTTATATCTAAGCGTTGGTAAAGATCCACAAAAGCTCATTTTTTACAACTTTAAAATGTGCATCTAACGGTTCTCAAATCGTTTTTACAAGATAAATAAGAGTTATTGAAGCGAACCGATTCAAAATAATCTTAAATCAAATAGAACCAGGAATAATATATTTAGAAATCAGAATTTTCGTCAAATTCGGCATGTAAACTCGGTTCAACTATTTGTCAAATATGACTGAAGAAATTTTCTGATAATTTTAAAATGTGTGTCTATAGAAATGTTTGTTGATAGCTCCAACTTATATGACATTTTGTAAAATAAAACAAGTGATCGCTAAGATTAATATAGTTTAAGTTTATTTTCTTCTTTTTTTTAATAAAATTAACTTTTTTTTAATGTTCCGTACACTTTGGAAGAGTTTGTGATTTCACCTTTGATAGAAGTCAAATTACACTTTTATCAAGAGGTTTAGGCCAGCGTCGAAAATACCCAATCGTGTTTGAATGAATCCCCGGTGAGCGAATAAAAACACAATCTCTACTTGAGCAGACGAACACAGGTCGAAAAATTCTAAAATAAGAAGAAAATCAAAGTTACTATTGTAAGGTGAAGGTAGTGGGGGCGGTTTCTGTAATTCTATTCTGAGAAAAAAGAAAATAGAAGTAACCGGAATACATTATATATCAGCATCGATATTTTCTTTACGATTGTTTTGTGTTTTTATTTCTGATAAATTGTTTATTAACCGATTTCTATTTTACAGAGATTTCAGTAAAAAGGATACCAAACTGTGCTAACTTATTTTGGTCATCAAAAAAAGTAAATGCGTCACTTTAAATAAAAAATAATTCTTTTTAGATGTATCTGTATTTTTGTTAAACAATTTTTAACTCCAACGCAAATATCGACACCAAAATTTGAGGAATAATGTCTTGTAGTGTTTTGAAGTAAACTGTGGAATCTTATAGTGTTTCACGTAACGGTTTTAAAGTGGCGGATTATAAACAACATGTTAAAATTTAACTAAACTATATCGCTTAATTCTGAATACAGTTTCGCCCCTGCAATTACTTAGATAGCTAAGTTTAAACATACAGGCGTTGCATTACCTTGTTGCAGCACTGTGTCTGACAGATTCTGCCTTATTCCCTTGTTGAAATCTCTGGAGTGTGGTTTGCACTGTAATCAGAGTTAAGACAACTTTGTTTTAGTTTAAGCAAATTAAATTTCTATGTTGACTACTCTCTCTATATAAAAGATATGCAAACAATTGGTAATTTTTTTTTTTTTTTTTATGAAATCCATTACGCCATGATTTTGAAATTATAAATGTGTTTGGTAGGCTATAATTCTTTTCAGAATGTATCTTTATATAATATTGTTGGAATTTCAAATGAAAAATTTGCAAAAACGATTTCATAAATACATTTTTTGCAATCTTTTTGACACTTTAAAGAAAATTGTTTTATTTAAAAGTTATAGAACGATCAATTTCCTACAATTATAAACTATTTCGTTTCCAAAGTTGGTATTCCTGAAATTGTTAGAGGAGAAATGATAGATAAGTTCAGATGAGGCTAAATTGACGTGACGATCGTGGGAAAATTCGGTAGTTGTCGGTCATTATATAAAATTAATTATTTTTACAGGCTATGAAACAATACTTTATTATATAAACTAAATTTGTTTTACTGGTCCATAAACAGGTCCTCAACGTAAATAACGAAGGGTCAATTTCATTTTCTTGCCCTTTATTCTTAAAAATAGCAATTTTTCATGATGCTGAAAATTAACAAAATTTTCATATACAGTAATTAATATAAATTTTTTTTTTGAACTCAAATCCGATGAAAACTGTTGACACCACCAACATATTTTTTGACACTTAGTTTTGAAGATATCTAAGCCGTGAGGTCAGGAAAAACGTCCATTTAAGTGTCTCCGGAAGCTATTCCTTTTTACGTTAATTAATAAAATATACAAGATGTCCAAAAAGTTTAGGTCCGGCCTAATATTTACCGCCTAATATTTTTTAAACCATAGTAGATAACATCTATAAATTTTGCACAGTGTTATATGACTATGTAAACTACCTTTTCTTGCTATTACCATGACATGCCTACCATGGGGGGACGGCCTACAGTGGAAATCATGGAAATCTTAAATACAAGCATGGGTCGAGTTATACCTCATTTTAAATAGCTCAGTTAGTAGAGTTGAATGCCGCAATCCGCATCTCAATAGGACGATCCTATCAGAAATGGCAGTGCATAATGTAATTTGCGATGTGTACCTAATACACCCCGCCATTTCTGATAGGGTCGTCCTCTTGAGATGCGGATTGCGGCATTCAACTCTACTAACTGAGCTCTTTAAAATGAGGTATAACTCGACTCATGCTTACATTTAAGATTTCCATGACTTCCACTGTGGGCCGGCCGTCTCCCCGTGGCAGGCATGTCATGGTAATAGCAAGAAAATCTAGTTTACATAGTCATACTAGTCACTGTGTAAAGTTTATAGATGTTATCTGCTATGATTAAAAAATTTATTAAGCCGTAACCAGACTTTTTGGACACCGTGTATATAAAATTTATTATGTTTTTTTAATCGCATTTAAAATACATTGAGCCTTGTGGTTACAAACCACGAATAAAACACTAACACAATTAACTTTAGAAAGTTTAGTCCTTATGTACATTTCGGTAACATAGCAACCATCCACAAAAGGGATAAAAAAACAAACCATATTTATCTAAAGAGTTACAATATCGATAAGTATATAACAAAACCTAACAATTGAATAATTTAATAAAAGCAACAAAATTTTAGGTTAGGTTAACAAACTATACTGATGTTATACAACATTCATTGAGCCTTGTGTTTACAAACCACAAATAAAACGCTAACACAATTAAGGTTAGAAATTTTAAACCTCATGTACGTTCGGTAACATAGCAACAATCCTCACTGAGATATAAAACAAAACTTCAATATAATCTTCAGTATAGGTTTATATCCAGCTAAGGATGGTAGTTATGTTACCGAAATGTACATATTGGTTTTCAAAACTTTAAAACGTTAATTGTGTTAGTGGTTTGTTTGTGGTATAAAGATTACTGAAATTATATTTTTGTGTAGTCCATAAATAAAATTGACGTCACGGCATTGTACAATTTTTCTTTCAATCACTCAAACACAATAACAAACATTTCACAAGGAGCGCTGTTATCTTTTATGTTAATCACATTAAAGTAATTATTATAACTATCAATATAAGAAAGTAAAGCTCAATTTCAACTATTGGAACAGCTGATTTAAAACTACTTGTTAAATCTGTGTTATGTTTACACTGTTAAATAAAAAGAACGCATAAGTCAACTAATATAACTCCTAAATATTGAGTGGATGAACATCTACAAGATTCGCATACAAAGTATGAAAACATAAAAGAAAGTCCGGATGTCCATATCTGATTTTTATGTTTTGAAGTTCAATTTACGACAACACCACTGTGGGGAAAGACTCAACTAAGTCTAACGTGAATAAGTTATACTTCAAGTACAAAGGTAAGGATATAGAAATAAAATTGTGCAGCTTAAATGAGTGGTTCTAATACAATGCGTATTTTTATTTCGTTGATAATTCAACATTTGCACGTCACATCGGTCAGAAAAAAAACTAAATTCCGATTTTTACAAAACGATTTTAAAGCATTTTTTTTAAATACACAGGAGACAAAACACAAATAATATTTACATTCTTTCCAAAAATACAGATTCAAGAATTATATATTTTAAAATGGAAAAAAGAGTTTTTAACTGCAATCATGTTCACGTTGAACCAGTTATTACTTATCTACAGTTTTATTATACTACGATTAATCACTTTAATTTGAGGATTTAATTTCACATTCCATTAAAGTGTTACCAAAATCTACTGACGCGATTTTGAGAAATTATGTCTTGCGTTTTATGAACGATTTAAAAAAAATTAAATCCCAAATTATATTTAGTTGAAGAAGCCAACCATAAGTTTTGTTTGGCGATAAAAGTAAAAATTTTAATTTTGAATCCTACAATTATATCACGTTTGCTCAGGCTGTTTGAGAGATTCACTGTCCTATAGGGTATTTCATGTTCGATTCTTTAATGTTTTTAAATTAAGTAAATAAATAATAAAATGACGTCATGAACAAATGTTATAAGTTAATTTTTTAAACTTACAATTATTTACTAGACGTTGTATCTTAGACTAGTAATTCATATATGTTACTCTATACTATATTGAGCTGGCTTTTCATCGCATGTCACAAAACGTGGATCTCAGCATCTGTGCGATATCACGTTGATATGTCACGACTGATTCTGTGGAGGGAACATGCGGTAGAAATCAACCATTTTATTGTCAATAATACACTGCTTACAGCTAATATGCTGATATGATACGTCAGATATATCTATTGTTGTATTTAGTAATCCGACGGTTTGCTAAATTCGACTTAATATATCACAAAATCAGCCTATCTACTTATGTATCCATATTCCGCGCTGTAATTATAGCTGTAATACATATTCAATGATTATTTAAACACCAAAATAAAGCTACAGATCTTAAGAAAGTAATTTTTTTATTTTTTTATTTGAAGATACATTTTAACGAAGGAAAATAAACATAACACTCTTATTTTTCATAATAGAAAACAAGTTTGAGAGCAATGACTAAAAACCTGTTATTGCAAGTGCCCAAAATTCACTATATTATATATAAACATAGCTCCGGAAACGCTTTTTTTCATCTCTCGGCCATTTTGTATTTTTTTAAAATATATCTTTAGAAGTAGATAAAAAATTTATATTCAATTTGATCTGAATTTAATTTTCTACAATTTAGATTGAAAATTGTGTAATTTCCCCCACATCAGTCACCATTTTGAAACTGTTAAATTAAACATTTACATATCTAGAGAATTTATTGTATTATTATTAACAATTGCACTTTCATTATACAGCATGTTAATTAAGTCCATGGAAGGCTTAATATTTCTTTTAACCATTACAGATAGAGCTACAAAGCTTTGCACATTCTTAATGGACACCAAACCCTATTTTAGTAGGTATTTAGTGGACTGCTACCTTTCCAGAGGGACGACCCATGAGGTGTAAGTAGAAATATTTTTATAGAGCATAGGTCGAGTTCTACATCGAATTAAAAGCCTTTATGAGTAGAATACAATGCCATAAATCCGACCTCAAAAGTTTCACCCTAGCTACAATAAAGTTTAAATAAGCTAAAGGTTCATATTAGCAACAACATCAGGTATGCTGAAAACTGCTTAATAATGTTTACTTGGTAGAGGTTCTGAAATTAAAACTTTTCAAATAAATACCTGGTTAAAAAAAAAAAAAACTATTTTTCAGACTGATCGCTGGCTCTTTACCTCCAATGGCGGATAGTCCTTAAGAAGTAATTTTTCAACTCAAAACAAATGAAGCTAAAAACTGTTATGGTCTGTCCTCACTAACGAGTAGAACGCCACTAGTAACAACTACCAAAAGCAAGTATGTTTCCTGTTTGCGGGAATAACCACTATCAGTCATAAACAACTTTCTCTTTTAGGCCTATCATTGTTAATCCATTTTCCTTGTCTGATTGAACATAAACCCACGCTATTTTAGCTAGGGTAAACCTTTTGACGTTGGGTTTGCGGCATTGTGTTCTAATCATAGAGGTCTTTTAATTCGATGTACAACTCGACCTATGCTCTCATTTAAGATTTCTTACTTACTTCTCTGGATAGGTAGCGGTCCATTGAATACCTACTAAAATAAGTTTTGGTGTTTATTAACAATGTGCTAAGCTTTGTAGCTCTAACTGTAATGGTTTAAAAAGATATTAAGCTTTCCCTCGACTTATTTAACACGCGGTATAAATCTTTGTTGTCGTAGAAAATTGTCAAGAAATTATGTTTTTTATTTATTTTATAGATAACTCGACAGAAAAGTTCTTCTTTTGTTTTTAGTTAAAAGGGCAAAATGTTTTTATCTTGTAAATATTTGCTGATGGTAATGGTTTACGATATATTTAAACGTCCTTCATTGTACAAAAAGATGATATCGTATACTGGTAAAAAGTTACATAAACAATGCACATTACCAAATCTTCACTCAATATTTTATCTACTTTTAATGGCATCTCTCAAAAAAGCAAAATGGTCCACAGACGGAAAAGCAAGCTTTCCGGACAAGTCAGAAAATAAAATAAAATTACTGTTTACTTTTCGCCCAATTAAAAAAACAAATAGATTTGTCATATCATTAAAAAGTTGTTTTTATATGTTTTATAAAATTACTAGTTTTAGACTTATTTTTATTTAAAAGCTTCAAATGGCCGCCATTTTGAAACTAGTTTGGTTAAATAATGAAACTAAACGGATACTAACTGAAGCTAACAATAGAAACAATAAGCCCAATTTTGTTTCAATTCTGTAAAACCGTTTTTGAAAACAGTATTTTCGTGAAAAAAACTAGTATGGATAGACAGAAGTACAAAGAAACAAGGTATTGAGTTATTCTTGTTTTTAACCAAAGAAATTATAAGGAGAATTCGTTAACACCCTGTATATTCCCTAATATATAATCCCCCAATTATAATACGTAGAAAACGTCATCTGAAAGTTTGGTATTACCATAAAAATGGCGTTTTAAATGAGATGGAAACTTTTAATTGTTAAAAACCTACCTTTATACGAGTTTTACGAAAAAACAAATACTTTTCCAAACCTTGATTTATAACAATTAAAACTTTTTCGCTGTTGTTTTTACTTTCTAAAACGCTTGATTCTGCCCTAACTACAATAATTATGCTGCCATCCGAAATGCCCAAATCTGCTTGTTCCCTCCAACTTGCAACTTAAGCTCATTATACCAACTTTGCTTCAAGTTTATGCACTCTGCACTAATTAGATACTTATATTTTAATTATAACTTGTGGTTCTCTTCAAATAATACAAGTTACATTGCAGGCGTTATGTCGGTGAATATTTCGTTTCCCGTTACATAATGAAATATTAGTTTTCTCTGAGTTATTCATTTTGTAGTAAAGGTTTTCTGTTTCATTAGTCTAGCCGGTAGATTAAATTGGGTATAATAATAATTAATATTAACAGAACAATAATTTTTACTTACGAAGTAAAGGGTGAGTTTTGTAATCTGAAAATTTTCGAAAGCAATTGTTTATTTTTTCTTCACACTTCATGCACGAAAAAAACTTTATTTGCTGTTCGCGATAGCAGTCACAAAAATTAAAATAGTTATTTGGTATAGATTGTGGTCGTATAGAATCCTATTGAAATTCATAAAAATCTAATTAAATATTTCAAAATGGCGTGCATTTTAAGCATGAAATATTATTACTCTCCCAATGTCCGAATCGCATTAATTTCGGCCTAGTTTTTTTGACTGATCTTCACTTTTCTCAAACGCAGGAAAATAAAATAGTTATTTTAGACAACCGTCCGTCCGTCGTCGTTGTCGTCTGTTTCTAAGAACGATAGTGGCCACAAAAATAAAGATAGGAACGTGAGATGTGCTAAAGTGTGCTTTTGAAATTTAAGTAAATCGATTACAAAAATTCAAAATGTCTGCCATTTTAAGCACTTTTATGTTTATATCCGTGTGTTATTCAAGGTATAACAGAATAGATGTATAGAAATTAGTAGATTTCAATTCTGCATGTAAATGGTAAATAACCCAGTTCTCTGCAATGACAAAAAGTTAATTCATTTAACAATATATACAATTAAAAATATCTAATTTTGAACTCTGATTTCCCAAGAAAATCTAATATGGTATATTTAGTGTAACAAATCGAAGGTACGTTACATATGTGCAACTTTGAGTCTTACCAGGGTCAAAAAGCTCATTATTGCCCAGCTGACAGTAACAAGGTAAAAAATATACACAATTAAGTGGTTCAGAAAACATGTGTAATTTAAACTAATATACCCTTCTGGATAAGATTCATTGATCTACCAATAAAATTTAACATTTCCTACAAGGAAGAAATCCTTTTGAGCGTTACAGTTTGAGTTTCTTTTTTGTTACATTATTTGAATGATGGATACCATAAAATTGTTGTATTGATTACTTTAATTTTAATAACTTTTATGACCATTTTTTTTTAAATTTCCTACCTTAAGAATTACTCAGGCTATTTAAAAAAAATCTATTTCCTTCGATTTTTTTTGCTATATTCACAGTAATTAACTCAATTTGTGTTTCGTGACTACATTTCCTTGAGGTTTTATATTATTTTCTCAAAAACTACAAGATATACGGTCCTGTGAGCTATTTTTTACAATTTTCAAGTCAATAAACGTATAGGACCACTAATAAATTCGTGTCGTAATTTATACCCCGTGAAATTCAATATGGGAGCATATTACGAGCTTGTCAGAAACCCGAGAGAACATTTCGCTAACGAAACTAATGAAGTTTTTTATGGAGTTGTGTTTATATGAACGTTTTGTCTTATTTTTAGCCATAGAATCATTTCCTGGGAGATTGGCCTGCAGTTAAGAATCACCGTCTATATTCTTAACATACGGAAAATGTAAAATTATGAGACACGGTAGTACATCTAGAAATAAAACAGTTGACATTCTATTACTACGAGCCTCAGATATATATTTTTACTTAATAAATACTTATTTTTATACAAAAACATATCTCTTTTTACTGAAATATTCAGAACTTATATTAGCCGTATTAAACTCGCAAAAGCGCAGACATTTTCCATAATATTTTATTACTTTGGTTTTACTTATTGATTAATGCATTATTGTGGGTTCGTCTCACTCTAAAGTAGTAAACACATTTACTTTTAAAAAAAAACTTTTTATTAAATATTATAAAAGGTTTACTGTCACACAACTAACTACAATGGATGTTTCAATAAATTGAATTGAAATTTATTTTATCGTTTGTAATTTTTTTAAACTCACTTCCGACTACACATAATTATTGACAAGTCATGATGTACAGTTCCAATCTACCAAAAATCCTAAAAGCGATTTCTTCAAGAGTCATTTTGATGTTTATTCCCCAAGTTAGGGTGGATGTAACGATTTCTCCTCACGTCCTATATAGGTTTACGTTTAACCTGGAACATGTTTTCTCTGAGGACTTTTCTAACAAAGAGGAGCTCCTCTATCCAAATAGAGTTTTGTGCTTGGAATGTATTTTGGAAGAAATAGAAAAACTTTAAATTCAAGTCGTCGTTAAAGAAACTTTGCACAAAGATTGTACAAACTTTCCATACAAGATATCGGATACAATTCAAAGACGAAATTTGAGGATAAATTCTTCATGTTTGTAAAGGCGACAGTTTATTCCCCCCCCCCGAATCATTTTGTCTAACTTAAGATTTTGTCTCCCTCATTCAGGTCGTTATTTTCATAAAATAACCAATTTTTACAAAATCGGTAGAATTAATTTATGAAACTTTGAATTTAATAGAACTAGTGTACAACCTATCCCGCCCTCAAGTCAGAGTATTATTTATTTTTGTGGTTAAATCATACTCCACCCCCTCGTAGACCTCATCAGCCCTGGAGAGTTTATCGTTTTCGCCCTTCATACTTTCCAGGCAAATCAATTTTGTAAAGGACTCCTAAATACATTAAATTTCCACACACAACCACAAAAACAAATAATACCCCAAAATATTGCTTTGAACTTCTTATAGTCTAAATGAGAAAAAATCAAATGTAATACCCCTCCTCCCCCGTAAGAAGTTAAATTGATAGAAATAAGTGAAACTCTATCAATTCGTTTGAAACTTAAATTGAAACATCCATAACTGAGACTAAGTATCCTTTGCTTGTGAAACACACTAGTACTGGGTGTAAATCCCGTTAATGAATTCTAGTTTTCAATGGGAGAGTACAAAAGACATTTTCGTTTTTTTCTCATTGTTCTTGAAGCAGACTTTTGTTTTATATTACAAAAGTTTTTTCGTAATTTTTCTTTTAATTGAAAAAAAACGATTTTTGTGGGAATGGGGACCAATGAATTGAGTTTTAGTTAATACGGTTTAAAATATATCAGTATTTCATCTAAAACGTAAAAAACTAATTTGATAAATCGAAATTCCCAATTTCCATCTCACGAAAGATATTGAGTTATCAAAGAAATGAAGGAAAAAATACCCTCGAAATACTTCCACATTCCAAATTTGATAGATTCGTTTGCGTTGAAGAGTATTACACAAACAACAAAGAGACAACACTAAAAATAATAATAAATTTTTGGAATCACTTATAACAAAGGAGTTTTTTCTGCACAGCAATTGCATACGTTGTGTTACTAATGTTACAGACGATTTTGAAAACTTAGTTCTTTTTAAACAGTTAAAATTTTTTTCTACTTTTTCCTTCCAATTTATTTATTTTTTCTTTAATCTTAAATCCAAAACGTGATATTTTAGGTTTTCTTATACTGATAATTCCAAAACAGTATTTTTTAAGGGAGATGGGAAGCATTATGTTTAGTTTGTGTTCATACTGACTACAATTTAACATAATTAGATCAATTGGCTAACTAAAAATTTTTATTAATCATTTTAAATAAAGGCCAAAATACGTTTACTAATTTTATGAACATCTTTCTACCCGTTTGTGCTGTAGAGCATTGCCAATCAACAGACAAAAATTATTATAAAGTTAGAAACTTTTTCTTCGTCTCAATGGATATAGAAATAAATATTTCCGAGAAAAAACTCAATGTTTTAAATTCTCACTTAACCTTCTGTATACTACGTATAGAAATCATAATTGGGCATCTATAAGTAACTTTTAATTTCTTTTGTGGTTCTGTTTTTATATTTATTTAATTTCATTAAAAAAACTAATAATTTAGTCCAATTAAGAGATTTGAGATTGAACAAGCAAATTTAACGTTAACGATAGGTAATAGATAGTCAATATTAAATAAAAACTATAATTTCTCCAGCAAGAAAACGTCTCAATAATTCACGCGTCATCCTTAGGCGTAGTTGCTACTAACACTCTTAGGCAATGTTAATAAGGTATATTAGTTAAGAATCTTATAGTGAGCGGTGACAAATTTAAAATACAAGAACAATAAATTTGTGATCAAATATGTCAGATCAACACAAATTAATATAGGTAACATTTTGATTTCTGCCACACATTGTCTCATCAGTGACTAATGACATGTCACCGTGATATACCGCAGATACTAAGGCTCACGTTTCCTGACATGCGATGAAAAGTCACCGAGGAAACTTATAAATCTGAGCAACTTTGGCACAACACGTGTTGTACAAGAGTAAAACGATTTGAAGAAGCGTAGAGAGGTTATGTTTCAACTCAATCATTTGTCATTTGGTCAGTGTATTTGTATGTTTGTTACGTTGTTACAGCCGAACTAATCAACAAATGTTTATGTAATTAAGAAATAAAGTACATTGGAACTAGGTAGAATGATATCTGTAGAAGGAATTAACTTTATATTCTGTTTTAAAATGGCTACAATTTTTAACAGTTACTTATCGTTCCAAGACAAGTACGCGGTTACTCTGATAATCACTGAATTTTAAAAACAATTGCGGGAACGCAGTATATCGAGATATCGTACCAAAAACAAAACCTACAAATGAAAAGTGAAATGTTGGAATTTATAAAATTGTTTCACACAAAATTTATACGTAACCAAAAAGAAAATAATCCAATTTGTTACTTTTGTTCTGAAACTTTTCAGTTTCACAAATATAAAAATAAAATATCACCAACATAACAGTTACATTGTTCTGTCACGTTTTATTTCTTCTAAATTTTATGTAGCTCCCATGTAACATCTATGTGAAAAAGAGTAAAATAATATCGATTCGTTTTTGTTTCCAACAATATGGATCACCAGCCACCAAGACCCACCAATTATGAATGTAAACTAAGAGACAGCACTCAGCTTTACATAGTTTGTATACCCAATGTGTACAATACAACGTTTTCTATCGCTGTGATTCTAAAGCATAGTAAATAGCAAACTTAATGCAAAGAACGAAAAATATAAAACAATTAACTTTTATTATTTCTCGCTGTTAGTGGTGTTTTGTTCAAGTGCCAAGTAGCTGCGTTGTTATTATTTGTTCTGCTAGATTTATAAATAATTATTGTTAGTATACAGGTTTTAACAGACCATCCCGTTCAGCATGACATGTGGCTAAACCATTCGAAAATGAACTTTTGTTAAAAAACTTTGTAGACTAAATCATATATGAAGAATCTTTTAAAATGTGTAGATAAAAATGAGTTTTTATCTACGGCATGTTATCGAACTAACGTTACTTTTAAGTAGTACATCATTTTAAATATCTTAATGAGAGAATCATTTTACCATGTAGATCTTTTACCAGTTTCAAAATGGTGCCCTGAAACATATTAAATGTAGTGTTATGCGTATTTTTGCGTAGTAAAAGCGCGAATTATGATTTTTCTTGTGAGTAAATGCTGACTATGGATGAACATAAAAATACCTTCAAAATAACATGTCATATGAAGGGGTTTCCAGTATTACATAAAATACCACACAGCTTCAAAAATGTTCAAACTTCAAAGAACCAAATCACAACATTTTCAAATCACTAACTTTTTTTTGTTACACATCACCCTAAAGAGTCCAAAAATAGTTTTTTATTTTTTATTTAAGGTTTTGCTATATTTAGTATAGTTTAAATATCGCGGCTAAAAAACTCTATTTCAGACTTTTGTTTTACAATATTATTTGTGATTGCAATTGGTGTTATCTTTATGTAAAAGAAATGGTAACGTTAAGAAGTACAAAAGTGAAAAAAAAAAAAAAAAAGAAAGAAAGAAAAGTGTGTCTTGTGCGGGAATGTTATGTGTATACTTGTTTTTTGTGTTGAATGTTTTAACTAAGTGTTATCACCCGACGATGGACGATAATGTCCGAAACACCTGTAGTGAATATATGACAATATAAACTGACAAAAAAGAATTAATCAAGGATTGCTGGCGGTAAGTCAAAGAAAATAAATAGTTATTCAAGCATATCCGGTTACTCTAGACTATCATTATGATGAAAAAAAAAGTTTTACAGTTACTTATATTAGGTCCACATAATAAAAAAAACCCCCCTATTTCATTATTTAAAACCCCTGCTACTCTTGGCAAAGTACTATAATCGTTACTATCTGAAGACAAACTTGAATAAACTTTGATTATTACTCCATTAGTGGGGAAATAGAGTTTTTTTTAACATTTTAAAATATTTAATTTGTTAAACACTTTAAAAATATTTTTTAAACCTTCTATTTAGAAAGAAATAATGTAAAAACAATCTTTTGTCAAAACTATGTAAGCACATCTTTCAACTAAAACCGATGCACTTCCATTTTTTCCTGGGACTTCACTTTCCTAAGGGTCACTGCCTCGCTCTCGTCATGACTCACGTTCTGCTTATGATTACTATACAGTTCAGATCATATTTTGTACTCAACGTGCAGACAATATTGACGCGTTCGAACCCCGAAGAACAAGATCATAATGATGTTTGTGACCGTGGAAGTCTATCGTTCAAAAATAAATATATAGGCTAATATTTATAGTGGAATGCTTTTTATGGTAAAATGTTTCTCTTATTAAGATGTTTAAAGTTGTCTAGTACTTGGTACATGTTACAATTTATAATGTTAAATATTTGTACTTAGTAACGTTAGTTCCGACACACTCTGTAGATAAAATCTGTTTAAAATATTGTTTAAGATTCTTTATACATGAGATTAGCTTGTTTTTGGAACAAGAGTTCTTAATTAAATTCTGTACCAACAATACATGCCGCTCGGGTGGGTCTGTCACACCCTGAATACAGCTTAATTTACGTAATGAATCATTGTGCAATATGTACCATTTGACGGGCATTTGTACATTGTGTAGCATTCTGTTACATATATCATACAGCCATATATATTATTATACTGAGGAATAGGATCAAGGTTTTTGAACACTCTGTATTAAACGATTTTAGCTTCTTAGAGTAAATTTCGTTTTTCTTTTGTTAAAAGGCGAAAATCCTCTGGCATCATAGCTTTATAACAAAATAAAGGAAAGAATATATTTCCTAGCTCTGTAATAGTCTAATAATCAGGGTTGTAGGAAAACAAATGTTTCTCAAGAAAGGGCTGATAAGATAAATAAAAGAGAGGGAAATACACAAGACACTGAACTGCTGAAGGTCGTAAAATATTAAAATCGATAGCGTCCCTGCTGTAAAAATAAATATTGTCTCTGGAAAATGTAGGGTATACAGGACGTGGCAAAAGTCCGGTATAAATCATAAAACACAAAATGTTATTATTTAAAACATGTTAATTCCGGTGCTTGTATCCATTTCATGACCAAATATTTTGATAATCCAACATCTTGAATTAAATTTAAACTTTTAAATAACAATAATCTCACGTGACACATATTTCTAGACTTGTTTTTAATTCTGAAAACAATGGTATAATATAAACACCATAAGATAATTTATTATTTACTATAACAGGTTAGAGAATTAACAGAAACAGTTAAAATATTTTCGCAAATTAGATTTAAAAGTCTCTCGTCACGTAGAGAGAGGGTGCTAAAAAGGTGCTGAATTACTGTTTAGAATTTATTCTTTTCTTGTCCCTTTTCAAAGGTTAGTTGATCAGTAAGCTTTCTATTACGATTTCTGTTTAAGTTTTTTTTTCCAGTTGGTGATAATACGTTGTTCAGAAGGACTCATAGCACTTCCAAATAGATGTAGATATATTATTGCTTCTAGACATCCTCAGAAAAACCCCTAACTCCAACAAATTCCTGACAAGGGCGTCTTGAGGAATTTTTTATCCCTTTATTAATTAGTCTGAGCCCTTTCGCGATTGAGAAATTCGTACTCTTAGTTTTCCAGGTTATATTTTCCATTTTTGTAACTATATAAGAAAACTGAAAGATATGTTCCACTTTTACGTCACTGTTTTTAGAATTTAAAATGAATGGCACGTGACCTTCTTGTCATACAATTCGTATGTAACTGAAATCGAGTTTTTAACTAGAACAGTCAAGGTGAATTTATTTATTTTATCATTTATTCCAAACAAGTCACTTTCTTTGACAGGGAATTTACAGACTAATATTTCGTTATTATTCTGCGAATTATGTTCAAATTTGTCCGAAATTAATAAATTATTCATTTAGCCATCTTTAATATTTTTACTCAGTTCCTACGCAAAGATGCCAGTGTTCTGACTAGAAATACAGCGCGCTCTAGGTTAAGTTAGGTCAGGTAAGATTAGGATAGGTCCTTAACCTAAGGAGATATTCTTAACCAAACAACACAAAAACCAAAATCCAATTTCGCTAAACAACTTATAAACCACAACCATTCTTATGCATATATACAGGGGAAAATGAGTGTCATTCATAAATGTAAGAAAGGCCTCCTCCTCAACACCTTGAAGGAATATGAAATATATAAACTATATTCTTAATGACAAATTAAAATTCACTTCCTATGAAATATTCAACTCAATCATATTAGTTCAATCTTATAAATAAATATGTTAACGAATAATACAGTATAACAAACACACAGAACACAATTCTCATAAAAAATATACGCATAAGTATCAGACGCGTTTCAACGACAAGGTCGTCCTCTTCAGTTATACATCAGCTACACCAATCAAACTATAACAGGTGTAGTTTGATTATAACTATAATCAAACTATAATCAGTTATAACTATAATTATAACTATAATCAGTTATAGTTTGATTGGTGTAGCTGATGTATCACTGAAAAGGACGACCTTGTCGTTGAAACGCGTCTGATACTTAGGCGTATTTTTTTTATGAGAATTGTGTTCTATGTGTTTGTTATACCGTATAATTTTTCTCATAAGTCAAGCTCAACATTTAATATTAACGAATTATATTTATTCCAGGAGTGAATACTAATCAATACTAATCGAGTCCTCTACAGACTTTCATTTCGATGGTTTACAAACAAAAACATTTAATTCTTTTAACAAGTGTTGTGTTTTGTGGTTTGTTGGGTTTTAAACAAAGTAACGAATCTTATTAGCCAATGAAAGAAACGAGAGTATGACAGTTTGAATGTCAAAAACAGTAAGAATAGATATTACATATAATTCATAATCCTAGTGGCCTACAATAATCATGTTCTCATTTCAGAAACATGTCAGGTGACACTTTTGACATTTTGTGTAAATAAGGACCAAATAAAAAAAATGGATTCAAAATTTCAACAATAACGATGATCTTTTTAATCTGGCCCTTATAGAAAATCAATTTTTCCTTATATTTAGATGATTCCGAACTTTAGTCTCACCCTATATATATAAATGAATAAATTGTACAAATTTATTTTAAAGAAGTATTTCAAATTTAAATATATATATATATATAATTTATTCCGACTTCAAAAGCAGTACTTTTATGCTGCATATTTAGTTTAATTCCAACCCAAGGTAAAAACAACAAACTGCTGGCAATGTTTTTATAGCAGCTGTTAAAACGTTATTTTCCTTAGTTTTCTTTAATTAGACAACCAACACAGTTTTCATGTTTAATTAAAAGTGAAAATGGCGTCGGATGTTCTTTGTTAATTGCACCAAAGTATTGCAGGATACTATAATTGATAGTCCAGGTTGGAGATTTTATGGGAATTTAAATTCTTTAAAATTGCACAAAACATCTCTTTCAGGTAATGTTTTTAAATTTCGCAGATTTTGTCAATAAAAACTAAATAAGACCTCTGGTTGCTCGAAAATCGATGCTGCATGTTTTACTGTATTATTTGTTAATCTATGGAATTTATAATAATTACTAAAATATGTAAAGTTTACAATTATCTTAAAATATTAAAATTATAAAAAATAAGATAACAGAATAAATTGAAAAGGTAGACCATTGCAATAAATACTACAATAATTATGTTTTATATTAATGCAAAGATTTTTCATTTTACACATAAAAACTAAATTTAAATATGTTTTGAAATTCATACTACATGAATTTGTCACAAAGTATATACAATGTTTGTGCATCTCTAATTAAAAACGTAAATGATTGCAAAACCTTTCGCTCATCTGTAAACCTAATCAGACAGATAGCGTATTGGACTTTTGTCGCGTGAAGAAAAGTAATTCTCGTGCACTAATGAAGACTTCTTCTTCTTCCAGAATACTCTGAGGAGAACCAATAGTAATTGAATAAATGAGTGATAAATTACTCGACGAAACCGATGATTTCTCCGGAGAATCATCTTTACTTTCCGTATTAAATGAACAATAGGGTCTTTTCTTTTGTTTTTGATTAATTTTTGTTAAGTTTTTTTTTTTTTTTTATGAATCTTTACAATACAAATAAACGATCTACAGTGCGTTCTACAATTAGTCTGGCAAATGTTAGGTAAAAATTATGAATGTTAAAATAATATTTTTTTTTATACTGTAAATGTAAAGGACTTCGTCTATATAGCCTATATATAATTACCTTACTAGACCTATAGTTCTTTTACTAGGTTAGGTAAAGTAAATATATATATATATATATATATATATATATATTTATATAATCCTTCAGAGATCTAGTGGTCGTGAATCGTAAATCATATAGACGTAGTAATATCAACCTGTAGAACTTAATAAATTGCGCATGCGCCCCACGAGTTAATTCAATATGGTTATTAGATTGAAAATGTTAATAATCTTTAAATTTCAATGACTGTTAAGTAAATAATGAATTATTGTGAAAGATACAAAGCCACTTGCTTTATAAAGGAGTATCTAAGCGATACAAAAACCCTATTTGAAAGACGAATTACCAAAATTTTGCACTAAAATTTGATTGGACAACATCAATGCGTATTTACCAATCTTTTTTATTCTATTTAATAACATTTTTTATTAAAATAAGAAACTAAGTAATAAAAACGGTACAAAAATTTGAGCTAATTAAACGAGAAACTTAAATGTAAAAGCTTACCCTGGCAGTAGTTGCAAATCTTTGAAGATATAACCTCAAAATGTCCCACTTTGCACAACTGGAAAAAAAAACACAAACAAAATTATAAAAACACTTCCACAATTTACATTTTTTAAACAAACTGAACGCTATCCACTTTAACAAAATACAATTTTTCTTATAAATATTACTTAAAACACAAAATTAACCCATTGAACAACTACTTGCTATACCTACGACGCACACGAAACTAAGGATATATGATTGGAGGGGAAAGAGGGGAGGTAGAACTTTCACTTCTGCATCACTGATAAGCAGTGCTACGAAATACAACAGGCTGTGATAGGTTTAATTCTTCACTAAATCTGATTAATATAAACTAGATAATAGAACCTTGCGTTTATGCAACGATTGTCAAGAAAATGTATTAAAACTTTTTTTTTACCGCCCTCCCCCAAATAATCGTGATAAATGTAATGCATATAATATAGTATACCATTTATGTTTTGAACAGCAATTTAATCGTTTTTTACCACCAAAAAATGAATAAAACTATCTGAACTGAACTGAGATTTGAAACCTGTTTATAATTCTATTGTAAAATTTTGTAGAAAACAAAAATTAAATGTGAAACAAAATTCCTTGTCAACATTTTTTAAGATTTTTTTTAACTTCAAAAACAAGGATTATATAACAAAAAGTGGTCGTTCGTAACGCTGCCCATTTCGTAAGGTATTTTATAATCATTTTATAGCAAATGAAAAGATTTATTTAAAAAACTCCAGTTTGAGATATAGGTTGGCAATACAATAATAAAATATATCTTAGAAATAAATGGAGTAACTTCCAGGGCGTATTGTACTAGTGAAAATAAATAAAACAATTCATGTGAACATATATGTCCTATTTATCTAAGCACCATTTTGTAATTTTAACCAAAAATCGTATCTTTTCAACAGTAAATGACACAGAGTTGAAATTTTACGTGACACAATTTGCCGATTTCTTTTACTTATTACAAATAGCTGCCATTAAAATCTGAGAGAGAGAGAGAGAGAGAGAGAGAGAGAGAGAGAGAGAGAGAGAGAGAGAGAGAAATTTGATTAAAATTGTTAAAGCCGACGTAATTCTATGTATTTTTTCTTGTGGCAGCTACCCCACCTCCAGAAGAGAAAAAAAGGAATATTCTCCGTTATGATCAAAATATGTCCACCTTCCAAAATGAATTAAACACGTTACAAATCTGACAATACCATTTTACAGACGACATAGAGACGCCAGAAAGATATCATGTCAAAATTGACTTATTTATAAATGCTACTGTAAATTCAAAACAATTGTTTTGGCCAACCATATAACGTTTTATATGCTACGTAAATTTACGAAATTAGCAAAGTACTAGAAAGGAAAGATGTACTCTCCTTCAGCCTACTGAATTTAAATCTCTTTAGAAGATTTCAGATGTTACCTCATACAACCCAAATTCTATTCACTATAGAAGTACCTCATTTTATAACATTCTTTAACAAGTATGTGAAGTAGATTTTATAATTGTATATATTTCACGTAGACTTATATATTAAATATTGTATTAAAGCACAAAAAGTTAAACATCTCAGATGTGTACTGCAACTTTGCTGCTAGGTGTACAACAAATAAGAACAATAAATTCGAAAATAATATCGGCGAAAAAGCTGTGTGTCCTGTAATTATCGGCATTATAATATATCATCTAGGCCTTCAGTATCATCATGTACATATCAATCCCTTGAGTACAGCATGAACGATGACTATCTCCATGTGTTCGGATTTCATTTTGTTATTCAAAACAATACAACCATCGAGGGACTCTAATTTAAATTACTCATTTTAATTAATCTCGTTAGACATGCCAGTATTTTGTGAATGTTATAATTGTATCAATAAGTTACTGGCAAATTTAATTAAACGGGTAAGTTGAACAAAGTATAAAATATCGCATAATCGTACAATTTCTAAAGACTGAAAGTTCTTCCCCTTCTATTACTTACTACGATTTTCATATATTAAAATAAAATCGAAATATTTTTTTTTTTATATCTTAGTCGCCATCTTGAACCTGAGGTAATTTTTTAATTATTGTGGTGTTTTCTACGCCACCGTTTGCCCCTTCAATCCTGGGTGCAGTAGATTTTGGGGTTCTGTGGCATTTGTCATTCTTTTAATACCTGATAGCCTGGATTGCAGAAAGATGACTAATCCATTTTTGGTTTGGTATACTCGCGGTTAAGGTGAATGGAAAGGGCTTGGGTATATCCCCAGACCAATCGGTCGCCATAGTGGAGATAATGAATTATGTTTAACCCTTTAGGCCATAATAATTCTTTCTTTATTTACGGGGTTTACCTGCGAATGACTGCGTAGTCCCCGGGGTTCGATCAGACCACGCAATTCGCGGTTTAGGCAGTCATTTAGGTTAATTACTCACTAAATATGAAA
Source organism: Aphrophora alni (assembly GCA_963513935.1). Taxonomy (NCBI): domain Eukaryota; kingdom Metazoa; phylum Arthropoda; class Insecta; order Hemiptera; family Aphrophoridae; genus Aphrophora; species Aphrophora alni. The sequence continues at coordinate 11,601 of CAUPSG010000922.1, read as the reverse complement.
CTGCTCGATCGAAGCACTCGCTGACGACTGTGTAGACTGGCTTGCGTCTCTCTCCGATGCGCACGCATCGCCTCGCTTATATTTGGCGGTGATCCCTCAAAGTCGAGTGGATCACCACAGCGGGTTGCTGTACCTATATTCTTAGTCTGTTTAACCTTTCCCCCACCCTACTAGTTGGCATGCGCCAAAGTGGTTCAACAAAAACAACCATTATAGTGCAAAAGCCAACGAGATTGGACCAGCGAACACCTCCATCCATAAGTATTTAGATTAAGTTTTTGTAAGTTATTTCCATTCATGTATTCCACCCAAATAATGGTACACTAGACCAGATTGGGGTGGGTCCTTTGGTGCACTACTAACTGTTATAACCAGGACACGATGTGATACGTGCCTAGTCCGCCATCTTGGCCCAGTTAGTTAAATAAGAATACTGAGTTATTAGAGTCAACCCCCCCTTGCATTAATTATTATAAATACTAATATATAATTTATTATAGTTTAGTTTAATAATAATAATTTATCTTGTAAACGCGCATCAATGCTGGCGGACTGAGGTTGTCGAATTGCGTAGTTCCCGGTCCAATCTAACACTCACTGTTTCCAGGCCCCATTCAAAGATTCACGACCTACACTCACGTGCCCAATCAAACCCCTAAAAACTTTCACGTTTGTTAGTAACCACAACCTCCACGTCGCGCCGCTATATTAACATGGTCATGTGACATATAACTAAACACTTTTTTTCGATTTTGAGATCGATGGTGTAATTGGTTTTTAATATCTCTCTCGTATCACCAGATATTCACTATTTTATATTTGACTTTTATTGTATACTGCCTAATTATATTTACTGTTTTTATATATGTGTGAAACTTGATACTGCATAAGACGTCGGTGATATCTCAATGGTGGATATGTTTTTCATTCAACTTACTTTAAATAATTTTGCCATTTTTAGCTTTTAACATGTGATATGGTTTGTTTTTCAATGTCATCAAGTTGAATGACGTAAATAAATAGAGGTAAATTAAGTTTCACCAATGAAAAGAACATCGGTGTATCTATTTTAAACATAATCTATAAAATACTAAATGGGTGTTTGGTAATTTACAAAAAAGTCAAATATGAGAATATCTTTAATAATTTGATTTAGGAGACAAAAAGAAGGAAAAAAGAAGGAATTGAGGGTCTGAAAACGATGTTTAATCATAAGACCATTTTTATTGTTGTTTAAAACTAACTCAATTAGAATTGCCTGAAAATAATTTGTGCATTTGGGTTGTCGTCGTTTTTATAGATAAGAGTAAGATTGTCAACTTATATGAAACTTACGGGGAGACCGTTGTCACAATCGGAATATTCTACACTGTGGTATTATCTTGCATAGGGTAGAATTAATAAGTGAAACCACAATAATCTACAAATATCTATATATTGTTAAATATAAGTTTACTTCGCTTTAACTTGCTCGGCTTGACCGTAATATGTTTCGTGTGGCAGATGTAGAAGCTAGTCAATTCAAATTGCCCTTGACCACATCGCGGTTCTTTTCAAGGCGACACTTAATTCTCCTTTCTCACTAAGTATGTCCTTCTGAACCGCGTTTACATCATCCCTGTTGTGCGACAAACAACCCCCTCCCTACACCCCCATTGTATAAAATTGTGTAGTACCTTATTTTTACCAAACACATATAAGTAGTTTAGAGAAAATATGTGATGGGTCAACAAAATCGGTGTCGAGTGTTTTGAGGATATATATTGAATTTACGAGGAGTCAAAAAGTGTTACTGGATTGTCGGTTGTCTGCCGTATTTGATGCTCTGTTGTATTTACACTTCCACCGATATTAATACAAATTGTTATGTTGTCATATTTTGCCAATATCTCGAAAATTGTACTAGAGTAGTTAGGCATAAAAACAAAAATGACCATCACTGTCGCCATTTAAATCTCCAACAATGTAACAAATAATATGGTCTAAAGCCATAGATTACCCCGCATTATATAAATATAACTAGCGGTGGGACTTCCCGACATTATCGAGAACCCCCTTTTCAAAATACTTAATCCGCCATAATAATTTATATAAACTACACTGAAAATAAACTGAATAAATTCAGGGAACGTGACACAAGTCATGTCCAACTGTATCGCGGCAGTTCTCTCCTTCGATTTCCACTTTGCTCATCTGTGTGGTACTCTTCAAATGTGCCACTGCCATTGCAATCAAAGCAAGCAATTACAAGTAGATTAGGGGGCATTATTTATTGAAACCCATACATCCCTTAGAAAATGTCTATAATAACTACCTGCACACCTACCAGGGGTAAAGCAGGTGGAAGGTTTTACGGAATTGATAAACGAAGCAAGTTGATATTATAACCTATTTATACACTTGCTGTGTATAATGTAGTTTCAACAAACAGCAATATGTTTTAACATAAACAAGTAATAAACGTGCACTATAATTTTGTATTCACAGCTGTTTTAATAATAACTACATTTTGTTGTATTTGCCACGTTTACATTGAGTGATTAAAATAGTAATTATGTTTTCACAGTTTGTGTTTGGATTTTGTTTGATATGAGACTGATTAACCTTCTATAATTCAAAAAATAAACAATTAAATTTTAATTTTGTATATTGAAATACAGTGATATCCAAATGTTATTTGTTTAGTTATGATTACGATACAAAATAATTGAAATACTAGTTTGAAAAAAATTCGGCTTATTAGTAGTTCCAATCGTCTTGCAAGTTTTTAGAGTTAGAAACAACAGATAGACTAGTATAATCATGGTCCTTAAGGTATGATGGGCTCACTATTAAAACGTTGCTTCTATATTAAGAACAAAACTTATGAGTTGCAATCTCACTAAAACATACAGTTATCTGTAAAAAAAAAACAGATCATATAAAAAGAGAATTGAGACAACTTAAATAGCATGGCTACCAGCTCTCTTAAAAATAGTTACCCTGTAACCATATTTAATAAGTCTGATTGCCTACAATGCTCCTTACTTCTATTTTCCAAAATAGGCTCAAATTATTTTCATATTTGTCTATAGGCCTAGTGATCTAAACCAAACATAGAGCTCAAAAAATTTACAAATATGTTGTTAAAAGGGGGGTAAACACTCAAAACCATTTATAATGATATTATATTGAACCTAATTTCTCAAAATTATCTCTACTCATGTCGGTCACATTTTGGTGTAATGTGATGTTGAACTACTTTCGAAACATAAAATCAAGAATAAGTAATTGGCAGAATACGAAATAAAACTTTGAGCCCAGTCAGTATTTTATTCTATGTCTTCCAAATTCAGATTATTTCTACCCTTAGGGCGATTTTATGACGCAATCGAAGGTACTTTATACTCTAATTAAAAATATATGTTCAGAGTATCCGTAAGGACACGTGCAACTCCTATTTAACTTTTATTAATTAAGATAGCTTAACACGCTTTGTAGAAATCTCCTTCTTAGTGAAGGAATACTTCAAATTGGCGAAATTAACAAGGATGAGGAACAAGGAGTAAATCAAAATTTTAAATGGGACACATTCTCATGTGGTACATCATTTTAAAGAACTTGAAGAACAATAAAAATAACTTGATGATATTTATTTTTGGATCTGGTGAATAAAATAACGTAGTGATAGATTGAGTGCTAAAAAGAAAATTGACCCTCTAAACTCAAAATTTAAAATTATATAGGTTTCCTATTACCGGAACATATTTTCAAAAAACAGTAAAGTTAAAGTGGGAATCTGCATTTCCCTTTTAGATGTCCCATTACAACCATGTTAATAAACTTCACTATTTCAACCACGGTAGTAGATAATGAGTTACTTAGGCACAAGGCCGATCAGAGGGCCCCATTTGGTCACGTGACCTAAGCTCCGTCTCACCGGCCAAGGAAAAATATTAAAAGAGCCGAGATGGGAAGAGAATAAAAGGCAAGGAAGAGCCCCCAACCCCTCCCATAAGGGGCGCAAGCAAATGGGCTGGGCTTAGTTTACGAACAAATGGACCCCTCTGATTTTGTATCAAATTATATAAAATTTATACAATTAGGACTGGTTATCAAATTATTGCATTCCCTATACACGGTGGTCTGAAAAAGAGTTTCACGTCTATTTTGTTTATCATCAAACCTTTCGAAACAATGTATTATATGATCGTCCCATTTGGAATTTTGTTTTGACCCCAATTCATCTACTCCATTAAGATAATTTTTTTTTAAACGCTCTCAAAGAAGCAGACCTTCACCTTTAAAAAACATGCTGTAATCCGTATTAATTATTTCTTTTAGTAAGAAAGTTAAAGAGGCGAGGGAGGGGAATTTTACGTTTTCAGTCACTCAGTATACAGGGTGATTGAAACAAGTGTGATCACTGTTTTAGTCACTAAGTAAAAAAGTTACACGAAACTTTAAAAGGTAACTGGTAGGGTTTTTACATGTATGGGTTTATTTTCATAAAGGAACTTTTAATCTTTATAACATAAAGCACCAATCCCTAATAAGGCACCAACTGTTTGGATTGATAAATTTAAATACGCATTATGAAGTGAACTTCATCTCTACAGGTACTTCTAATTCTCTGGAGAAATCATCTTTAATTTAATGCGTATTTATTATATTTTCCCTTTTATTTCCCAAATTAAACGAGAAGAAAAGTAGCATTGTTTATCTTTATAATCAATTTATTAGAGTGGCAAGTAGAAATAATGAGCCAATAATTTTATACAGAGTGTCATAAAAGTCCTGTCCCATCATATAATTTTCTGAAGAAATAAATTACCACTATAAAAGGAGCATTAAATCACAAAATTCGTTGAACACTGTCTGTATTTTTATTTTTTTTACAGAACTCTGTTTTGATTTGACCGGCTGCCATTTTGGATTTAAACATTTAAACTTTACGTTCTGGTTTTAAAAGTTATTGGAATATTGTTCATCTAGTGTAGGCCTATTCGAAGATTAATCTTCGTTTGTGCATATACAATACCCGACGTTTCGAGAGTTTTAATCAACCTCTATTATTACGTGAAATATCTTTGTTTTACATGGTTTTGAAATTTAACAGCAGTAATTTCCATTTTCAAAAATATTACAACGTTTTTGTTGTGCAAGTTGTCTAAATTTAGACTCTTCTTACTGTTTTAATTCTGTTATAGTATTTTTTTATACCTATTAGATGTTGTAGATTATTAATCATTCAAAACCTCAAATTCGATTTGCTTATTTTGTGGCATAGATAGATTTGTCTTTACCATCAACTTGTTAGGAATTACAGATAAATTAAGCTAGGAATAAAGTCTAAGCTCCTTTTAAGAAGCCAGAGTAACAACAATTATTGTGACAGACCTGAAAAATACGTAAATATGAAAGTTTGATAGTTGATACAAATTGATTTAGATATTTTGAAATGAGTTTTCTCTCTACAAACACGTTTCCAGGTAAATATTGATCTTGAGAGGTTCGTAATAATTGGGAACTTTGGTTGTTTGGTAAAAGCAAACATTAAATCCGTTTCACAACTTAAATTTAAACAATTTAAAACATAAATCGTCTCAACCAATAACCTCTCTTCCGATTTGTTGATTTTACTTGGGTAATGCAAAGGTTTAGTTTGAAAAAAATTCTTGAAAGAAAATTCATTCTATAAATTATCTCAAAATTATTTTAAATTTTCTTTATACGCAATATACTTATACGTGAGTTTACATTCATTTTCCCATAGACGATATTGAATATAATAAACTAAAGGTACAACAGATTGCACAAATTTTCACACAAACACAAATCTACAATACTAGACATTAAAGGAAAATAAAATTCGTTGTGACATTCCCAGAAATGTGTTTAAAATAAATTATTTATACGTAGAAGTGAAAAACAATTTACTTCATTGCTGATTTCTATCCCATACATTTCGTGTGGGAAATAAAGTAGTATAGATAGGTCTCCCTTATTATCTTCTTGTTAAAGAGTTTTGTGTAAGATATGTACATATCAAAATAAAGCCTAAAATTCCTTTACTCGTGCCACAAAATCGTCCTAAGCATTAGTCATATTTGTTTGAAATAGTTATTTCAATGACGTAACTAAGATTTTACAGAAGGGTGTAGTCGTTAGATTCGTGTTCACGTTAACTAGAGAAAAACGGTGATATTTTGTAAGTTTCCATATGATGTGTGTGCGTTATCAGGGATTTGAATCAGGTATGACAACTGTTTGAGTCGATAAGTAGAAAAGTTACAAAATAACTATAAAAGGTAACCGTTCTTGGTTTTTAAACTTAAAAATAGAGGTATTGCTAAATTTTTCTTCTCAAATGCCATATTTACCATATGGCGTTCAGATGTTATGTTAATACCTATTTTTGTAAATACTATGGACAAAACACATAATTTCTAAGATTTTTTAAATTCTCTGGGATATCTCTAACTGTTTAGGAACTATAAATGCTCAAAGTTGTAATAATACAATGTTTAAGGGTTTTTAGAGATTTATTTTCCCTATATAAAACAGTTGAACCGAATTTAAAATATTGAAATATAGATAGAGTTTAAAGTATGAACAAAATATTTTTAGTGTAAAAAGCAACATTTTTTTTCCTGTATAACAAACACAAAGACCACAATTTTCATAAAAAATACGCCTACGTATCAGACGCGTTTCAACGACAAGGTCCTCCTCTTCAGTGATACCCGAGCTACACCAATCAAACTATAAGTGATTTAATTAACCAATCAAACTATACTTTTCTCATAAGTCAAGCTCAACATTTATTTCCCCCCCCCTGTTATTTTACTCACCTGGCAGGGCTAAACAAATTGCAATATATTTCAGAAATAATAATTATTTTATGGACAAAAATAATTTTGGTAATACTAGATAGTTAATTGATATTATTTATTGACTAAAACAGGTGTTATGAAAATTTTACACTGCAACAGTTTTGACAATTAATTATTTTGACATTTTTGAAGAGGCGATTTTACAGACTTCCTTTTATCGTACTTTTATGGGAATTGTGTATAACACGTACTGGCTTACACCAGTTTGTAATTGTTACTGGATGAATTAGGAACTTGTGATTAAGATAGAATCAAAACAAATGTATTAACAGTCCCTAATACTACAGTTTATTTCAAAATGACCAAGAGATCGCAAACTAAACACCAATTTTACGTGCGTGAAACGAGTGAGGATTTTCAGCGCTCCATATTCAGCAGTTTTTGTTGTTAATGTAACCATCCAAGTGAAACCATGCCTCGTCACTATAAAAAACATGATCCAACATTTCAATACCCTTGTTATTAACAAAAAAACGCATCCGAAGACAATACTGTAGACGTTTACCGTGGTCAACTACTTTCAGTTCATGAAGGACACCGATGCTCTAAGCACGCAGTTTTAATGTTTTAGTAGCCCTAAATGCGGTAGATAGTGAAAGTCCAGCCTGTGAAGATACCTTCTAAGTGATTTGCTGGGTGATCGAATCAAACGTTTTTTCACATCGTCCAGAACTCTCAGTGTTAACAGTAATGTTCAACCTGTGCTTTTCCGATCATATACACTGCCTGTATCTTGAAATTGATTAATCAGACACGATATTGTTGACTTATTAGGTAGAGAAGTAGTGGAAAATTGTAATTGTAACTCGTCCTTTTCTCGTTTGTAAGATAGTTTGATACACGCAATTAGTTTTAATAACAAACACACGTTCATCCTTGGAAAATGTCATAGTTGAAAAATACACACACTTACATAGACAACTGCATACTGGATTAGAACAAGTGCATTACAATAACACATGACGAGTCAACAATGAGAACAGTTTTGCCAACTGATGTTTGGGGAAGAAAAAAATTACCTATTTAACTTGATACCTTCTTAAACTTGGGGTTTCATTATTTTTTAAACACCTGTTACAATTTTTTTCTTAATTGACTAAATGTAATACATTTAGTAATAATAATGAACTGGTGTAACCCAGTGGGATGATGTACAATTATCAGAAAATTTTGATTTTTGGTTTCTATCAATAACTCTGTTATTCCTTCGCTTAAAATTACATTTTTATTTTTATAGTAGTGTTATTACACCTTTTACACTAACTCTGGTTTACATTTCATCTGACTTTGATTTTGAAAAATAAGAAAAATCTTTTTCGGAATTAGCTTGATTTTGAGATTTTTTAAAACTTTTAAATGGCTGAAGTTCCTAAACGGTTAGAGATGTCGAAAAAATATTGAATAAAAAAGTATTCAAATAATAAGTTGTAGGTATTCAAAATAAGGGATCTCTATTTTTTAAATTTAGAGTTGAATGCTATACTGGAAAATAGTGAGTGATATTAAAAACTTAGTAATATCTCTAGTTACAAACCCGTTTATGTGTAGAGTATTACCAAACTACGTTATAAAAAGGTAAGGTTGTTGGCTCAAAATAAGTAAACAAGTTCCTATGAACATATGTCCTAAAATGATTACGTTTCCTTCTGTTCCCCATTTTGTGTATACAAAAAACTTTATATATTTGTAGATACATAATTAGATATTAAGTTCAAATATGTTATATGACCTTCTATAAATGTAACAAAAACCAGTATTTTCTTTCCTTGGTTTTTTTTAAAATGGCGCCCATTTAAATAGCTTAATATCAAATATTTAAAAAATATATTATCTTTACAAAAAATTTACAAATGAGTTTTGTAATTTTTCAGTAGCTTAAAAAGTAACCGATATATTATCAAAAAAACTGAAAATATAATCTCTAGGTATTTGTCTACAACAGTCGAATTAGTCTAAAAACAAAATATATTTGAATTATTATTAGTTTTTTTATTTGGGTGTTAGCCTATAGACGATTAGCAAAAAAATATGTTTTCAGTTTTTTGACAATAATTCGGCGATCCTTTAAGCTACTGTAAAATTACTGAAAAAAACATTAAATTATTAAACAAATTTAAATCAAAAAGATTTGATTTTATTTTCAAGCAATACGAATTTTGTAATTTTTTAGTAGTTTAAAAAATAACTGAGAGATTGTAAACAAAATAAAAGATATTAATTTTGTTATTTGTTTACAAAAACAAAATTAGCCTAAAATCAAATATATATTTGAATCATGAGTTTTACAATATTATTAAAAATATTTTATTTTTGGACTCATTTTTGATATTGTAGAAAATTACCAATAAATTATATTTTCAGTTTTTAGAATTTATCGTTTATCCTTTAAGCTACTAAAAAGTTACAATACTGATTTTGTTTTCATTATAAAAGAAACTTTTATATCCCTTGTAAACTTTAAGTAAAGTAAATGGTTTTGATTTACTCGGTATTAAACATTTCAAACTCCCTTCCCCCTCCCCATTTTGAACATACCAAGTAAAGTCCTACTTTTTGGTACATTGATAATTGGTCTCATCAGTGTATACCAAAATATATACATCAGTGTATATGTAGGCCTATACCTTTATATCACCAGATATATAATTTACTTCCAAAACTATATTTTGTTAAAAACAAAAAATAGCGGACACATAAAAACTCCTAAGAAATCTACATTAACTACTTCTACACCCACAGTGGCTAAAGGAATTAATGAACGAAGCAAGCTAGTATTATAATATATTTACAAATTTCCGTCTGTGCAATGCAGTTTCAACTAACACTGACATGATTTAATATAAACAAGTAATAAACTGCACTACAACTTTGTATTCACAGCTGTTCCAATAATAACTGCATTTGTTGTATTTACCATGTTTACATTGAATGATTGAAATACTATTTTATGTTTTCATAGTTTGTTTCGATTGCTTTTGATATCACACTATTTTAATTTCAGAAAATGTTTTTTTTTTTTTTAAATAGATTATATATATATATATATATATATATATTATTTACCTTTTTTAGTAGTAATAGCAATTCTTTTTTTTCAGTGTCGTTATGTATTTTTTTTAAGTGTTACACCTGACGAAGCCGGCTGTGAACGGCTAAACAGCGCTGTAGTGTTTCTACACCAAAAAAAGAATTGCTCCGACTACAAAAAAAGGTAATTAATATATATATATATATATATATATATATATATATATAATACATAAGGTAACATTTAAATAAAAAACATAACGACACTGAAGAAAAAAAGAATTAGTTTTTTTTTATTTAGAAGTTTTGAATTAGCAATTTTGAGGGTATGTCAATCCCTTACTTTTGATTAGGTCGGTAAAGACAAATTTTAGCAAACAATCAATCTATATTATATGCTTTATAATCTTATGTAAAACTATAAAGTTTATTCGCATACCCTCTCAAATTTCTAATTCAAACTTTAACCCCAGTAAATGCTACCCCGACAATAACGTTAATAGATTTATTCACATTTTGATTTAATGTGATTAATGATCCAAAACCACAGTGCAAAGTTTCAATTGAATCTATCGAATATAACTGAAAAAAAAAACTAAAATTATGTTGCCGTTACTATCCCTTGGAAATAAATTATATTTAATCTAATGATGACTTATGGCGCAAACAAAAACAAGCACAATATGATGTTTTTATAGTTTGCTAACAGCGTCGCCAACTTAAGTTGCAGAATTATTACGAACCTCTCAAGGAAAATATTTACCTTGAACAGTGTTTATAGAGTGAAAACGAATTAAAAATATTCTGAAAAATTTGCAATAACTTCAAACTAACACGAATACCAATGAAAACTATACGAATACTGTTAATTTGTGTCTGGATATATGTCAGAGATATAAATATGTATGTATGAAAGGATACTGCAAAACCAAATTATGAATACATATTGTGTATATTATTTCTAGAGTTTACGTTTTTTTATTTATAGAGTGCTTTTTCAAGGTCACGGTTTCTCTATTATAAAAACGTACCTGAACCATGATTGGCTATAGGTGCGACATTGACTGCAATGACACAGACACATATATATATATATAGAGAGAGAGAGAGAGAGAGAGAGAGAGAGAGAGAGAGAGAGAGAGAGAGAGAGAGAGAGAGAGAGAGAGAGAGAGAGAGAGAGAGAGAGAGAGAGAGAGAGAGAGAGAGAGAGAGAGAGAGAGAGAGAGAGAGAGAGAGAGAGAGAGAGGAGAGAGAGAGAGAGAGAGAGAGAGAGAGAGAGAGAGAGAGAGAGAGAGAGAGAGAGAGAGAGAGAGAGAGAGGAGAGAGAGAGAGAGAGAGAGAGAGAGAGAGAGAGAGAGAGAGAGAGAGAGAGAACTGTTTTGTCAATTTCGTCGAGTGTAATTAGGGTTTTGTCAAACTTCTTGTTTTTCTTTCTATGATCTGTTATTTCTTTGTAAATTTTAAGTTATCGTGTTTATTATTAACCTTATTTGAACCGTTTAATGTTCCCTGAGCTCAAAAGTTAGTTTTAAGTATTACCTCTGTGCATTTCTTTAAGTAAAACCAAGCAAGTCGTCTGAACTGATAGAATTTCCTTTGTGAGCATATTTTGGCAATGTTATGGATTTATTTCTAAAAAAGTGTCCGATATTTCAAAATTAAAAAATAGTTGCCACTAAATCGAGAATTTAAAATTCCA